>JAQGBT010005612.1:0-13980 GCA_034698585.1 Disparrhopalites patrizii
GTTCTAAAGATGGCCGGGGACTCGCTTTGAAATTTCTCAAGATGGCCCGGGCCATCTTTCGAGTGATTACGGTATATTATTATTAAGCACTGTACAGATGTATACCTATATATACACACACGCATTTTGTTCACAAATGCTTCCTGCTTAAATGTTGCTTTGTCCAGGATTTTTGCCTGTACAAACATATTTTTTCTTCATCCCTGCAAAAATTTTGGCTTTTGAATTTTATTGTTCCTCTCTTTCGCATGTTTTCCTCTTCGTCGCCTTGTTTCTATAACCTTGCGTTTCCCGAAGTAATCCCAAACTTTGCTTTCAAGACCCACGTTAACAAACAAAGGATGAAAGGATGACAGAGCTAAACTTATTTTTTATATCTTTTGGAATGTGTTTTTTTTCGAAAATGTAGTAATGTAATCTCCCTGTCACCCCGATTTCCTGCAAACTCTTTTGTCTCATTTATTTTGAATTTATGCCTACAGTTTCCCAAAAGACTTTTGCCTTTTCTCATCATCCTTTGAATGAATTGAGATTACCCTTTTCGCTGACTTGTCAAAGTCTATTTTTCCCCAATTTTTTTGCTCTTCTCTCCATGTTTTGACGGTGATGCCATTAACTGGATGAACACACTCCCCCCGAGAAAAAAAAATTCTGTCACCCTTCTTTCTACAACTATTACCATTTCCATAAATCTCTCTTCAAAGAATCGTCAGCCTTGTTACGGTTGTCTCTTAAAAGCACTCTTTTTCCATTTCCAAACTTTTTCCAGCCTCCATTTTTTTCAGACTATGTTTTCTTTTAGAAAAAAACAGTTAATCCTTTCCCATTAAATAAAAGGGGCTTCTTCCTCAACAAAATATCCATTTCCTTTCTCAAAAATTGATAAAGTTCGGGGATTTTTACTCTGTGTTAGTTACACAATAAAATGTATTTACATTGTAGTCACAATTTTTTGAAAATCCTTCTCAAGGAATGTGAATCAGGTATTCCCAGCGTGGCTTCAGACAGCCTTCTTCTCCCTGTTACTGGGCAGGGTCACTTTTTTTAAAACGAAAAAAAAAGAGGGTGGGTCCCTCCAAAGTCCTGTATAGTAATCGGGTTCCCTATGTATAAGTAATCTCTCGACAGATAAGAGTGTTTGCCTATTAAATGCAGGCAGTAATTACACAATCAAAGTTTCTCTCGGTTGAATCTCAAGTGGAAGGGATTTGAAAGATTCCAGTTTTGTGTAAGTACAAAGCTATTGTGTGGATTTCTTATTTCAAAAACAGATGGACTGGCTTTTCTAATCGTTTGGTGAGTAGCAGGATACTTAAGGAATCTAAGCACACACTTTTTAAATACATTTTTAAATACTTTTCCCCGTTTTCAAAGAACTTTTCCTGTAATTATATTTATTTCAGAGGGATAAAACATGATTATATTCCGATTTTCAAGGTTCGTTTTTTTTTCAACCAACAAAGCACGGGAAAAGTGACCCAAAATATAACAGAATGTATAATATAATGTACCTTATGGCTAATATAGTAAATTGCCTAATTGAAGAATGCCAAGTTTCACAATTTCCCTTAAAAAACGATGAATTCATACCGAAAGAGTATGATCTTGGACTCTGGAGGACCCACATTTTTACGAAAGACTGGTGATTCCTGTGAACGAAGACATTTCAATACATAAAAACCTTTTTTATTTGACCGCCTAAACATTGGGGTTTTGGTTCCTCTCTTTCTCTCTCTCTCTCTCTCTCTCTCTCTCATCTCTCTCCGCATCCTTTTTTATTTGTATACAAAACTTTTTTTGAACCCCATCGGACAACATGACTTTCATGCTATTCCTGGACACGAACCCATCATTATTATTACAAACCACGAAAAAAATGTTTTATTTTTTAAGTGAGTGTGTAAGTAATATAAGTTTGCCGGGGAAAGGATCTTTGTGTGCATTATAGAACGGTACGTACAGTCTCCGTAAATTTTCTCTTCGGCCTCTCTCTTTCTCTGATTTCTCTCTCTCTCCCTTCTCTCCCTTTTGCCTATCTTTTTTCTCTCTCTGTTCTCTCACTTTTTTCTCCCTCTCTGTCTCTTCTGTCTGTCTTCTCTATTTCATTCTGGTCTCCCTCTTCTCCTCTCTCGTCTACTTCCTTCCTCTGTCTTTTCTTCGGATCTCCTGCCATCCCTTTTCCCCGTCCATTCTCCCACACGTTCTCTACCCTCTCCCTTTCTTTATCCTCTCCATTTCCTTCACCCTTTATCTCTTCCTCTCTGTCAGTTTTTTTCTTCCTCAGTCTTAATTCTCGAGGAGTTAACAGAAAAAACACAGTCTTTAGACTTCTTTACACGCCTCACTAACATATTAAGCTTTTTATTCATTCTCTCCCGTCTTCGTGCCTCTCTCTCTCACTCTCTCTCTCTCCCATCCTGCACTCTCCACTCTCTAATAACTTTTAACAGTATGTACAAACTTTGTTCCTCTCATATCCTCCTTTCCCTCTGTAATTTTTTGTGACACCCAACACCCTCCTTGAAAACTCATTTATACGCTCAAGCTTTGGAGAGGGAATGTGCGTACACGCATATTTGTGAGAGGTCTTTGTAGGTACATATACTTACGCACATTAAAAGGAAAAGTTGTGCGTGTACCAAAGACAGAGAGAGAGAGAGAGAGAAAGATAGAGAGAGGAACAGGAAGAGTAAGAGAGGGAAACAGAGAAAAAAATAGAGGCAGAAAAAGGGAGAGTAAGAGAGAGAGAAAGAGAAAAAAATAGAGGCAGAAAAAGGGAGAGTAAGAGAGAGAGAAAGAGAAAAGACGAGAGAGTGAAAGGAAGAGAGAGAGAAAAGAGGAAGAAAGAGACAGTGAAAGGAAGAGAGAGAAAAGAGGAAGAAAGAGAGAGTGAAAGGAAGAGAGAGAGAAAAGAGGAAGAAAGAGAGGGTGAAAGGAAGAGAGAGAGAAAAGAGGAAGAAAGAGAGAGTGAACGGAAGAGAGAGAGAAAAGAGCAAGAAGGAGAGAGAGTGAAAGAAAGAGAGAGAGAGAAAGAAAGAAAGAGAGAGAAATAAAGAAAGAGAGAAAAACAGGAAGAAAGAGAGTCAAAGAAAGAGAGAGAGAGAGAGAAAAGCAGAAAGAAAGAAAGAGAGAAAAGCAGAAAGAAAGAGAGAGAGAAAAGAGGAAGAAAGAGAGAGAGAGAGAAATAGAGATAGTGACAGAAAAAGTGAGAGAAAGAGAGGGAAACAGAGAGAGAAATAGAGAGAAAGAAAGAGAAAGAGAGAGAAAGAGTGAGAAAGAGAGAGAGAGAGAGAGAGAGAGAGAGAGAGAAGAGGGACGACCTCCAAAATTCTTTTCTCACACTTGTTTATGTAAGTAAGTCAAAAAAGCTTGTTCTCTTCCTTTTTTTACAAAAGATTTCCTTCTTTATTATAGAGAATCATCTTCCTTGTGCTTCCCCTCCTCCTCCTCATCTTCCTCTGGCAGAGAGATTGAGCGTATGCGTTTAAATCTCTCCTTGTACATTTTCTAGAAGATGGACTTTTTCCCTGTATAAAAGAAAGGCACAAAAGCCACTTACCCCTTCAGACAAATCGTGACTTTTGTCCAAGAAAGATCCACGAGCGGGCCACTCCGTCCTTTCCCATGTGCTCACACGCTGGTGAGTTCCACACATTTTCTGGTTTAGTCAGTAGTATATTGTAAGACACTGAACATTTTTATATTCTTCCTCGCCTTTGAGTGAACCTAAAAGTTGTTCTTTTGCCCCTTAAAAAAATTATAATCTATTGTACCACACCAAACCATAAGTTTTATTGGTTTTCATCGTCTTTTTGGACACATAAATTCTTCCCAACCTACTACATAATATTTTGTTGGGGAACATTTTTTTTTCGGCTCCGTCCTCCAAGAGGTTTTTTTTTCAGGAGATAAATCTCCTCGTTGGTGCCAGTTAACAAATGTTCGTCGGGTGTGTTGACAAATCGCTGAAATAAATTGTGCCAGTGATGTGAATTTGCCTTGTTCTTTTCTTCATTGCTTTAATAACATTGTGGGTACATTTTTTGCTTTTTTTTGTACATCCTTTTGCCGGCACCTCTGCTCAAGTGGCAAAAATTTCTTGTTTTGGTGTATAAAGTGAGAAAATTCCCTTGTAGTTTCATTGTGACAAGGAGAGACGGCTGGGAGGGGGGAAAATAAATAAAATGAGCTGAAAAGGGCATCACAAGTAATTAAATTGCCTCATACGGACCATTGTCTATCATTAGATCGGCTACTTTTTTTGGATAGCCAAAATCTTGTTTCGTTCCTCTCCTCTCGTGTTCTTTCTGTCTCACCGTTTCTTGCAATTTGCCTCTTTAAATCGAGGTTCATTTCTGGATTTTCTGGGTAATAATTATTGTAAAGAAAAAAAAATAAATACAGCCTTAAAATAGGTACTCTGTTGTAATCATTTAAAAAAAAAAGAATTCCCACGCCATGACTTCTTGTTGACTGTCAAGACTTTCAAATTTCCTCCTTGTCCTCTACAAATGGTAAAAGGTTTCAAGTTCAATTTTCTTCTCAATTATACTCTTCCTCCGTCAAAAGACAAAGGGGAGAGACACGGTACTAATCTTTACAGAACATCACCTGTAAAAATTATAGAGATATACCAGACCAAAAAATTCTTCTAGAAGCCCATCTTCTGATAGGGAGACAAAAAAAAACGGCTCAATCAACGAGACTGTCTTCACTTGGTAATAGCGCAAATTAAATTGAAACAAATCAAAAAAAAAAAATTAACACGTTTCCAACCCTTTTTTTCTACGTTCATCCCCGTGATCTGTGCTTCCTTCCCACATCTCATAATCAGTTGTCAGTGTACTATGAAGTGAAAAATTGTTACAGAACGAATTAACAAAAAATAAGGAGGGAACATTTTAAAGACAGAACATGGCCAAAGTACAAGGGAATTTGTTGTGGTGGAGCATTTTCTTGTCAATTTGGTGGTTGTTGTCTTCTGGTTATTGGGTCTACGCCCAAAGCGATGGAGGAATTATCAGAAGCGGGAGCGGCGGATCTTCGCCTTCATCATTATGTCCAGTGAGGTGTCTTTGTTTCCGGACGACAGTCCGGTGCATGTTCCTCCATTTGGAGAAGATCCCTGAGGTCCCATCTGACACGACCATCTTGTAAGTTGTGTAATAGTTACACCTTTTCAAAATTTATGGCTACTAAATTAATCATATTTTTTCACCCCAGTTTCCTGGGAAAGGAAATTAATACAGAGAGGTCAAAATTGGTAATAAATTATACATTCGAGGCGAAATTCGTCAATTAGAAAGATGTGATCCCTTGAGTAATTAATGCATTCCAGGAATTTCATCAAGAAATTGATTAGTTATAGGAGAATAACATTATACAACAACCAGCGAAACGAAAGAGGCCCGCTACGTAAGCACTTCCATAAAAACGGGCGAAGAGATGCTAATAAATCCGTAAAAATATCCCTTAAATATACTATTAACTTAATTAAAAATAAAGTTGTATATAGCTATTAATTAAATCTCGACCTGTTTCCAAGTAATTCCCCGCAAAATAGGTCGCTTCGGCGAATTAATTATCCTGAACAAAGTTGAGCTCATTCATAAATGGGATTAATATTAAGGAATAAATGCTTCTAGAGCATTTTTCAGCGTTAAAATTAGTAAGTACCAAATATTACACTTATTTTCTTAGCTCACACATACGACCGTATCAGTGCTTAATATTGTTACATTTTTTTATGGAAATAATTTTTTATATGGCAATACCTCCCACATGACCCCAAAGGCTATCTCTATACATTTCTTGGAGATGGACGCTGTTGATTTTTTTTCCCCTGGAACATGCACATCGTAAATTGAATTCGCACGCTTCAGAAACATCCGCTGAGTATTAGCATTTAGGCCAAAAGGGATTCATGGAAAGGAAAGTATAACATATAAAAATTTGTACCGCGCAGTTTCCACGAAATTAGCCAGTGCCAAAAACAGCAAAAATATGTCAAGAACTGTAAAAAGTTATTTGTCGATACGCCTTTCAACTGTTTCATGCCTCATAGATTTTAAGTTTTTTTCCCCCGTGCTCTTCCCTTCAGAAATTAAAACAAAAGGAACGATTCACTTTAAGAATGGGAGAGATTCTTTGCAAGAAAGGTTCAGTTAATTTGTGTGGGAGTTCAATTATGTATGCATGTAATCTCCTCCGACATTTTTTTTTTGCACAATGACATCATTTGGCAGTTGAGAATTTTTTTTTTTTACAAAGAAGCTTCAGTGTTTGCGAATATTGGCAGGGGACGACAGAAGATTTAAGGAGGATGTGGAGATGTATATGTAATTGTATTTTAAAATAAGAGAGATTTCTTCCAGGGTGATGACAGTTTCTTTGAAGGATAGAGGAAAGAAGCTGATTTGAAGCAAATACGTATGTACAATAAATATGTATATAACATGAGGGGAAAAAAGAGATAAAAAAGGGTTGAAGGCTTGACATCTCGAATGTATCACTTCACCAGTACTTTTGACTGTCTTTTCGTGTTGTTTTTTTTATCCCCTTTTTTTCCTAATGATTCCAAGGGAGTACTTTTGCATCATTGCACTTAATAGCCCGTGACTAATTATTCCTTTCGAGTCATTGAATAATTCACAATTTATGGGGATGCATTTTGTCAAAAGACTCCTTCCCACAATCCTTAGAGTTTTCCGCCGGATAACATTTGTGTATTTCTGTACCATTTTCTAACATTCCCACCCATGGCTATGGCTTCTAATTTATTTCTTAATAAATCACAGGTAAAAGATAACATCTGATTGGATTACCATGCTTTAGAATACTTTGTTTCTTAAAATAATATCTCAGGATAACATCTTAAATATTTGTTTACCGGCTTTTAAAATTTAGTAGAAAAGTTGCCATATTTTAACTTTTTGCCGTATTTTTACAGTTGTGTCAAATTTATTTTAATCCACCTACATACACAATACCTATTCAGACATAATACCTACTTAATAAGCTACAAAATTTACAGAAAACCAGCTATAAATAAAATGACATTGGACAATACGAATGAATGGCAAAACATATGTTTGGCATAGATTTGCTATCATTTTATTACTCTTAACTTCTTAAGATTGTAATGCTGGAAAAATATAGGTATAGATAGGCACGTATAAGTGCAAAATTGAGAACAATGATAACTTCCCAATTCTGATCTTTGTCTGAGCTCTTAGCTCACCAAATGCGAAACAAATAATTACAGCAATTCTCGCTTCCCTCAGAAAGCATTTCACACGTTTTTTGTGACCCTCCCCGGTCAGGGTAACATTAATAAATTATATCCAGCGATAAAATTAGCTATAATATAATTTCCACGAATCTGAAGCTTCACTACACTACATGCCAACTGCCAACTGCTTGATTTTTATTTCTCAGAAAATAAAGTATTTACTTTCCATGTTTCCATTAATATCATTTCCTTAAGAGACAATCTTGGGAGGTGACGTACGGGTCAAGATAATTTTTTTTCTTTCATACAACTTGTCCAACACGAGTCTACATTATGACGTAAGCTGGACATAATTTCTGGACATAATGAAGTACCAAAACTCTTGGTGTGGTGTCACCAAAGAAATACTCCCTTGTCAAACGACTTTCCTAATCAGTTGACAGAGACAAGAGGCAAATCTTGTAAAATTGTAAACTCTCCCCGTGGACTTTATGATCAATGTGGATCTTGCTTATTACAAAGAAAAAAATCACCATTGAATTATTATTACTGTCCAAAAAAATGGAGTGTAAACTCTTGTACAATATGAGCAATTTAAGGATAAAAAGGTTAATATACAACTACTACCGAATTTTTTCTCTGCTCATAATATTACTCCTTTTAAATACAACCTATTAAATGTGACTAGAGCCAGTAAACCAGCATGTCTTATACAGCAATATGTATAATTTGACTAAATTGAAGATTTTAATTTGGAGATAGCACAGCGGGACATTGGCCATTTAAAAAGGTTTATCCTCCCTGCTTTTTTACTGGCACATAATCCTCCTTAGCCGTTGATTTCTGATCGACGCTATGGGGATTATAAACGTAAAAATGCAAAGGTGCTCTGTAGACACATGGAAAAAATAACAAATATTTAAATCCTTTTAACACCCCCTTGATTGTTGTCCCTTTGAAAGGGAAGACTTTTTCGAAGTCATTATCCCCAAACATGATCCGTATGGTGATAGCATTAAAAGCATTTGCAATAAATATTTATTGTTCAACCAGCCTCTTCTTTTTGATCCTGAATAGCAATGTCACGAGATGACTTTTTATTTAAAAGACTCCACGTGTGAATTTATCCTGACGGGATTTGAGAGACATGATGAAATTGCATCTTCTGTGTCACTTTTTTTCCCTCTTTGGCTCGTCTTGAAAGTCACCGTGACGATGTGGGACAAGACAGAAGCTTGTTGAACATGATGATGACTTCCATTTTTTTGGGAGGTTTTCGTCTTGTTTGTGCTACAAACATCCTCTTTTTAAGTTGTTTTTCTTTACAGACTGTCAGAGCTAGGCACTTGTTTCTAAATATGGCAAATGTTATCTTGCCTCGTAAAAAATCCTCAAAACTTTATAGTTCTATACGAAAGGGGTAAGGGAAACGTTTTTTTTCTCCATTTCCAGTCTCACATTTCACAGAGGATGGATATTTCGCGATTGTGTCAAGGGAGAAATTATGTATGGTACATAATTTTTAAAAAACCTTTCCCAAGAAGTTCAGATGCGGGTGTGTGTGTGCTAGTAATTTTTTTTAGGCGAGAAATTATCATGGAATTGAATCCGTTTTTTTTCTTGCATATGGGACTGTTGATCTTTGGAAGGATCCATGCGGCGTTTTGAATACAGACACACACGCACGCACTCTTATTTATTCCTTGTTCAATGTTTAGGTCTTTTCGAGCATAAATTATTTATATTTGAAGTTGAAGGAGACGACGGAGAGCAATAACTTCGGAGCAAAAACAAAAGCCAAAAGCTTCACTTCCGCATCTTAATACAAACTTCAAGCTTCCTCCCTTCCCTTTTGCTCTTCTGAATACGCTCAAGGAATCAACCAAGGGTCGCCAATTTATTTTTGACCCCCTCCCACTTGTGAATTTTAGAATATACTCAAATGCAAAATTAACCCATTGGTAAACTAAGCAACTAATGGCAAAAATCAATATCGGAACCTAACAAATGGTTTACAGTTGCTTATAAGCATCCATGAAAATGTCTTATTCCACTTTTAGGATCATGTTTCGAAACTGAAAACTAGGTATTAAAGTAAGCAGGTACGCACTGAATATTAAAATGAAAGAACATCAAGAACTACAATAAAATCAAAAACCGCTCAAAATATTCATAGCTTCGCCGTGTTCTGATAAAACCTTGAGCTGTCCAAAAGGAGCTGCCATCATAGAATCTTTAGAATATTGAAATATTGTTTTCTATAACTGAAACCTGAGCTTACAGAGGGCCAGAGGTCACAATGAGGGTCCCAAATGGTTTCCGAAGCATCCTTCAAAAACAAAGCCGTGAGACAGTTACAGAGATTCCGCCGTGGTTTATTGGATCCCTCGGATAACATTTCCACGGCGGTTTCCACGAAACAATACTAATAATTTACTCAATGTCTACCGAAAATAATTTGGAATGGCAAAGCCGAACGTCGTGTGGTCTGACAAAAATGTTACCAGCTCGTGGTATTTAGACTGGAATAGAAACACGCATTTTGCCCTTCTGAAAAAGCGAAATTCTCTTCCCTTTTTACCCCATACACATGACACCAAAAATGTTCCATAAAAACACCATTGCCTCGTGGTGTCTTCCATTTAAATGGAGTAGTTAAAGTACCAATAACATCGTCTTTATGGACACGTTAACCAGTTTGCTTGAATATAAATAGACGAAATATTCATGACTTCTTCTTGGAGTCTTTTGTTCTGTCGGTATACATATTTAGATTTCTTCTTGAGGTTTATTGGTATGTGGCTTTCCCATTTCGTCCTTCCACCCTTTCTGTCCTACAGCGTGAGAACCAAAATTTGAGTATTAATATTCGGGTCCAAGAAAAATGGTGGTAATTACACCCCAAAAAGAAAACCATTTTCGTACCCTGTCAAAAGTTCAAGTTCAACTTCAACATCTTCTTTTCCCCCATTAAAATGGACAAACCCTGTTTTGCTCTACAGCAATGTGGGAAAGCATCCTTGTGGGAGAGATATTTTTACTGAAAAAGAAGAAAAAATCAAATGAATTCTTTTAAGTGTAGGTCGAGAAACATTGTTTATACACATACATGGGGTTTATTATTATTTAAGCATAAATCCTGTCATTTATGAAACAACCATGTTTCAAAATGGCACATACAACATTTTGGAGATGAAGCTACAACATTTTCTTACAAATACAGGTAAAAATTACGGATGATAGAGAGTAAAAAAGCTATATCTTGTTAATCTTTGTCCTTAAGGATTCTTTTTCTGCTACAGCATGTGCCCACGAAAAGATAACAAAAAATGTTGAAGCGGTTTTTATACCAATGTAATGTAAAAGTAATACTAAATAACTAAACATGTGCTTGGTAAAAAAAAGTGTAGGGTTGTATAAATTGACCATAAAGAAAAAAATCATCACACATCAGAAAAAAATGACTGACACTGTAAGCACGAGCACTGGCATAACTGAGACAGGGGATTTTTGCAGAGTTGATGGCAATAAAATGCTTGATAATACTGTCAATTTATTGAAGATGTCTTGTGGTGAATGTGTAGGAGTTGAAGTAATATTCAACGAGACAGACCGAGAATGACTTGTAAATAAATAGCTGGGATTTAAACGTGTAGGAAGTCCTAAACGACCACGAGGGCTGCTGCACCCATCAAAAAATGTTAAATGAAAAAAAAAACAACTCCTGCTTCTTCTGTGTAAGATTCTTGAATTAAATCGTGTAATAAAATAATCTTCTCATCTCCTTCCTTGTCATCTTTATTTTCTTCATCCTTAACCTTTGTCTCTTTATTCTTGGCCTCTCTCCCTCGCTACTACCTTTGTTCTTCGACATCATTAACCGTTTTTTCTTTGGGTCTCTTCCCCTTGCTGATTTCTTCTTGGTATACGGCGTATATCCTATTTCCTCTAGATTTCGAACTATTCATTACACATCTCATTATTATGATTATAGTCTTACGCCTATAACCTACGCTAAATTAATGTCTCTGGAATTAATCGATTTCTTCCGGTATCCGTATATCACTAACATATGACCTTTCCATCATGTACATCCCGCAGTCAGCACTTGGGATTCCTATGTTCATAAAGATTTACAAATCAAATATTATTCATTAACAGAGGAATTAGTTTTTACCGTTTCGGATCAAACATATTTGTGCAAATTCAGTTACAGTGAATTGCTCAGGCTTTTAGTGGTAATAAACCGGATAAATTCCGGCACTGATGTATGATGTACTTTCTACGATGCTCCGAAAGTCTTAATCTTTCATCCAAATCTCAAGTCCTTCTTCCCCACAGAGAAATTCATCCTCATCCAAGCAATACATTGAAGCGATTGCCAAAAATCTTCTCTCATCCTTCTAGTCGTAATCGATCTCTGTCCCTCGCCAAATCGGTTTTTCCCCCTACAGAAAGCATGATTGCTACAAAAAAAGATAAAATTATTAGCAAAGTACCACGACCACTCATCTAGTCAAGAGGATATGCAATCATAAAAGTGTAAGTATAGTCATAAATTTTTGCAAACACAATTTTTTGTTCCCAATCAGTAATTGATCCATGGGTGAGTTGATGTTGTAGCTGCAGCAGGGCGCGTGAAGCTCCTCAACACGTTCATTTGAGCCTGTAAAATGAGGAGATAAATGACAAATAACAAAATAAATTCGAAAGGGGAGGAGGGCAAAAGAATGAGAATTATTGGACTGCATTATTCTGCACCCGAAAAAAACTAAGTAACACACACTTGGGGTGTTCCAACACTTTAATTATTTCCGTATGTACAAAATTGCGTAAGTGTAAGTATCTAGATGTAATGTCAGCTTCGATTTACTTTTGGGTCTTGATAGAACTTCCTACGCAGTTGTTCAAACAATTTTGAAACCCACCAAATCACTCTTCCTGATATATTGGGTGAGTACGGATTGAGGATAGCAGTACCCACTTCCAGTTTTGATTAACAGAAGGTTACAAAAAAGGTTATTTACATAGGACAAAAATGAAACACTTGCTTTGTTCGGTGGTAGCTTTTCTCGATCTCACATTCAGTTCCAAAATGAATGTTCTTAGGAATTCTCCTGAAAGTCCCTATCCCAGATGATTTATTCGCGGGCGTGACCTACAACACAAGTAAAAAAAAAAAAAAAAAAACGGAACTTCCTGTCCCACAAACGTACTTTCTTCCTTGTCTGAAACTTGACATTTCTCCATCCATCCTCATCGTCTTTCTCAGGCCACACAGACTTTATCTGTTCTTTGATCTCCTCCTCCAAAATCCACTGTACAAGACAGGATCAAAGAATACGATGATTCCCTTATAAAATTCCCTTATTCGGACTTAAATGCGACCTTAAGAGTTTCAAACTGCACATCCTGTCCTAACACTCTAATCTGCATTACTCCAACATTTTTACGTCAACAAACTTCCAGCAACAACATAGACAAAAATGAGAAATATGCGCTTCCTTTACCTTTTTATTAAGCTACGCCAGCGGTGCCCAACCCTGTGACCGAAGTCACAAATGCGCCCACGGGGAGTTCTCTGTGCGTCCACGACCGTGTTTGGGCCCATGGCAAAAATTACCACTTTTCAGCAGAATGAAATGTATATACATATGCACCTACATATTGTGAGCAAATCTCTCATTTGCTTGTCGCCATGGTGGTTCTCAAATTCGGACAACAATAATAATAATTAAAATTAATATTATTGGTGTAACGCTGATTATTATGAGCTGAACTTGCTCAGACAGGAAATTCTCTCCATCTCTTCAGACGGGTTTTAATGGCGCTCAGACTAACAATAAAGTCTTGAGTTGCTCCCTGTTCTCTTCTTCGTTTATTTCTACTTGTGCATTTCTTTTATTTTATTTAATAATTTCAGCAGTTTCCCTGCTTTTGTCAACATAATAATTATAATTATACCTACCGTGATTCTGGCTACTCTACCTCACAATATTCACCTGTGAATCGTGGGCTAATACAGCACGTATAATATGCATAACATGCAATACATAGAATTGCGTTTATTGTAGGAATTCCTTCAAGCGTACCTGTCTTTGCCTGCGGAAAACACTGCGAGCGCGCTGTAAAGAGTTGGATCGGTGCTAGGTTTATAGTTTAGCATCGCTGGGGATTTGTATTTTAACTGCCGAATTCCATCGCGCAGTTAATGCATAAGAAAACAGCGTCGTTTTCAGACCGACCGCTTTTATGGAGATTTTACGGTGCTTCTGGTTTGCCGAAAAATATACGTCTGTTTCGTGCTTATTGTTCAAATTTTAAATTGCGCAGAAACAACACAATTTTTCTATACTTTTTAAATGCAAAGTGACCCCGCGGAGAAACTGCGCGCCACACAGATTTATCTACGGGTGAATTTTCTTTCAGAAAAATTCCTTGCTGAGTGATTTTCATTATCAACGCATTTTCATTATATATTTCCCGGGTTAGATATTTTAGATGACTTTAGCACTCGTCCGTAAACACAAACACGAAGGCAAGCGTTAAACTTAATTTTAAATTTTAACGATAATGCAAACACTAAAAGCCATTTTAGTGTTTCCTTGTACGTAAAATCAACTGTACGTGTACACAAGCGGTGCTGAAATAACCGCGACGCGTCTCGCGGCGAGCGGGAATTTAAATTTAGAGTTTACGTTTGTGTTTGCGTTTAGCGGAGGGCTTGCTAAAGTCCTCTAAGTGAGCGG
>JAQGBT010005613.1:0-13975 GCA_034698585.1 Disparrhopalites patrizii
TGCTCTCTTCCTCTCTCTTTATCTTTACATTCTCTCTCTGCTCTCTTCCTCTCTCTTTATCTTTACATTCTCTCTCTCTGCTCTATCCTCTCTTCGCTTTTACTTTCCGTCTCTCTCTTTCTCTCGCACTCTTCACCTACCCTCTCTCTACATTCTCTCTTTCTGTGCTCACTCTTGCCCTCTCTTCGCTTTTGCTTTCTATATTTTTGCTTTTACTTCCTCTCCGTGTCTTTACTTGTTTCCTCTATTACGGAAGATTGTTATTTTGTATTGGAGAAGAGAAAACTACAATTACATAAATTGGCAGCGACATACATGTGTGTCCCCTAATGATTCTGTATGCCCAAGACACTTTAAACGTCACTCTGTGAAAATTGAAGCTGAGAACTAGGTTATAATAACATCTGTGATTGTGGTGAAGCTGTGACTTTTTGATGTTGGACCTGCATAACGGAGTAGGCCACAATTCAGAGAAACTTCTTACGCCGGTGATCATAACCGAAATAATTCTATAATTTTGACATTCTTAGACATGACATGAATTCTGATACACGATTCACCCGGATTGGCGGAAGAATTTGTAGGTGACATACCTTGCTAGTATATTCTTGAAATTCTTCCATAGGCCTGACCGTTTTAAAATACATGACGTCACTCCAAAAGGTGTCTTGACATACAATGAGTGGGGCAAGAGAACGATCAAGAAGGGGATCATTGCGCCCAATTGGACGAGGTTACCGGAGCAGGTGCAAACTGGGAAATAATTTGTGAAATAATTGTGAAAGAAAGAAAAAGGAAAGGGTGTATGACCTCCTATTATATCTGAACAAAAGGCTCTATTTGGCTATTATAATTAATAATGAGTCAGCACCATGACTGCATTCTCTTTTGACTTGATGGAATGATTCCTATCACTTCACTCCTTGCACTTCAACTTGTGTACCATGACAATCCCATATTTATTTTGGGAGTCATTTGAGCCAAGCCACAACTAACCATACTTTCAGTTGGGCTTCCCAGAATCAAAACAAAAAACAGACATTAGAGGAAGAAGAGTAAACAAGAGAGAATTTCTGGGAATGAATCGTTTTTATGTGATTGTTCAAGGAAGACTATTCTTATTTCTTTGGGTGGGAATGCAACAGGCAAAACTTCCCTGTTCCAATCCAATGTAAGTATATGCAGTAGGAATAATGTGGGGGAAGAAAATAAGGAAAATAGGCTGACTTTTTGAGAGTAATAGTAAAGTGTAGGGGGAAATAAATTGGAATGGATGAAGGGGAGGGGATGAAACACGAGGCGTATGGAAATGGGCGACGACAGCAGAAGGAGAGAAGAAAGTGTTTTAATTCTCAGTCACACTCCCTTTGCCGTACATGTAAGATTTGGAAGATGCTGAGGAGGGAGGAAATGTGAGGAGGAGGAATGTTGAATATTTCACAATCCCAAGTATCTTAAGGGCCGTAAACATTTCAGGAAGAGAGCATCTTTTGAATAATTCAAATAAATTCACAACCATAACGCGCTACTTCTTGGCTCGTCTCTTTAACTCTTTCCCTCCTCCCTCATGCAAGTCAGGCATGAAAAAGCTCCGGAAATGTTACAATTGCTTACTTTTGCGAGAACAAACCTCCTTTTTTCTAGTATCTCATTCCCTCTCTTTCCTCGGTGCATAGGAAGTCATTGGAATGGGATAAAAGTGAAGGTCGATTTTTTTCCCTTCACTTAGTATATAATATTGCACTATTTGAAAGGAAACGCATTCATTCTCTGATTGCTATTCCAGGCCAGCACATAGAAATATACACAGACAAGGTAGGAGGTGCCTGGGATCCCTTGACAGGGCACATGGCTCCTCTTCCATTCTGGGAAATTCCCACACATTTTTCTAGATTAATTTCCATTTAAATGAGCCCCTTGGAGCCTTTGATCGTGGGTAAGCTTCAGACAATCTCAGCACAATAGGAGGAGGACCTCATCATTATTGTCTCATCCAATTTTACAACTTTTAGAAATTGAAAGGAAAGATTTTTGTGTTCTCGTCCCATGAAAAAGGGGAAATTGAACTTTGCGTAAGCAACGATAGAAATGACTGAATGGAAATTGGTGGGAATGGTTATGAATTGACCCAAATGACTCGTTCTATTACATCATACTGCGGCTTCCACATTCTTGGCTTCCGTCGCGAAGACTTTTGAGAGAAGAGATGAACAGACCGAAAAAGAGGGATAAAGGCATAAAGAGAGAAATAAGGGGAAGCAACAAGACAGAAAGAAAAGGACAAAGAGAGAGAGAGAGAAAGGTGAAGAGAAGAGAGAAAGATGGAGAGAGAAAGAGGCAGATATATAGGGAGAAAGAGACAGAAAGAGAGAGAGAGAAAAAGTAAAATGAAAGATGGAAAGAGAGAAAGGAGCAGAAGTAGATAGAGAAATACATATGCACACACAGACAAATATAAAGAGGCAGAAATAGAGAGAGAAATAGGCAGAAAGCGAGAGGGAGAAATAGACAGAAGGCGAGGGAGAAAAAAAAATAAAGAGGCAGAAAGAGAGAGAGAAAAAATATAAAAAGGCAGAAATAGAGAGAGAGAAATAGATAGAAGGCGAGAGAGAGAAAAATATATAACGAGGCAGAAATAGAGAGAGAAATAGACAGAAAGAGAGAGAGAGAGAGAAAAATATAAAGAGGCAGAGATACAGAGAGAAATAGACAGAAAGGGAGAGAGAAAACAATATAAAGAGGCAGAAATAGAGAGAGGAATAGACAGAAAGAGAGAGAAAAGGTAACATGAAATACGGAAAGAGAGAAAGGAGCAGAAATAGAGAAATAAATATACACAGAGAGAAAAATATATAAAAAGAGAGAAAAACGTAAAAGAGAAAGTTGGAGTGAGAGAAAGAGGAAGAAATATAAAGAGAGAGAGAAGGTAAAAAGACGGAAAAAGAGAAAGGATCAGAAATAGCGAGATAGAAATACACAAAACGAGAAAGAAAGAGAGAGGGAGAGGGAAAGACAAATAGAGAATGAGAGAAAGAGAGAGAGAGAGAGAGAGAGAGAGAGAGGAAAAGTCAGAAAGAAACAGAGAGAGAGAGAGAAAGATTAATCTCGGCATTCTTTTCGAAATTTGTATATACATATACTTATAGATTAATGTGTGCACCGCTTCCTTGACTCACGTTTCATTCATCACTGGCAGATTCAATTCCATTGGACCGCATCGGTTCTTTGAGTATCCGGTACTTCCGTGGCAGGGACTAGGCAGGCGGAGGCGAAGGAGATGAAGGAGGAGGATCCGTGGAGAGAGCAAACTCTCATATATTTCCAACAACTTCCCACTACGGTCAGCATGACGATTAACTGCCTAATGGAGTACACTCACAAAAACTACACTGAAGTGGTTACAACATCGAAATTCTTTGAAACAGTTTCTGGGACTCCTATCGGAGCATCTGCCTCTGGAAAAAGCGGAAGCATCGATTTTATTCCCTGCTCTCCCCCCTCCTCCGCCAAAACCACCATCAAACTATCCATTCTTCATGAAAATTTCCAAGTGTATATACACATAATAATAATAACAAAAAGGCTTCTTCCACCCACTGAGCAATTTGAGAGAAAAGAAGGGGAAAGGGAGAGAGAAGAGAGAATATTTGTATAATGTAAAACACATGAAGGAGTGAGGAACACAATGTAATTTCATCCTCATATATGTCTTTTTGTGAAAGGGGAAAACCCTTTTCATTTCCCGGGTTTTTCAACCTCAAAGAGAGAGAGGGAGAAAAAAAAAAAGAGAACCAGCAGCGTTCCGGAAAATCTTCACGCAAATAGGTCTTATTATATGCGCTTCCACTAGCTTGGATTTCATTCAGAAATGTTGCGGTGCATGTTATGTAGGCACATTGAAGATGGCCCTGCAAGTTCCCCTGATGTGCATCCCCCGAACAAAAGATGATGAAGGGAAGGAAAAGTTTCACCATATTAACTCGGTAATTCCCAGAAAGGACAATGCCATATCCTTTATGTAAAGCTCCTTTCCCTCCCCGACGTAATACTCCTAATTCACTTGCCTCCACTTATTCATTTAGGTCCGTAATTTACTCTCCGAAAATTTCTCTCACCCTGTGACTCCTTTCATAATGTCAAAGTTTAGTGAGGCATATCTAGAGGGTGAAAAAAACGGGAAGTTCAGGAAAAATTCATTTGAAGGACTTGTTTGAAGGGACCGGGGGAAAAAAATTCTCGGGAGTTTTAGCAATGGTTTTTCTCAGTGTTTTCCCCATTAATCCTTGAGTAAGTCCAGATTGCTCCTGGCGGTTTTGGGAGTCTTCATTAAATGTGGGTTTTTTTTCGTCACAAAAAAACCTTCTGATATAATATAGGATCCCTGCACAAAGGAAAAACTTTTTAGCGATGAGCATAATCTTCTTTTTACGTAAAAGGCGTCGGTAGTTCAACCTAGGTTGAGGGTACTTCATCTGTGACAGAGCGTTCTCAAATTCATGGTAGTGTTTCCTTGTAAAAAAAAGACTTGTTTACCGTCAAAAAGTTCTTGGATTCGCCCGTGTGAGTTTTGAAAAAGTTCCCGGATGAGGATATTACGACAGAAGAAGGTAATGACAATTTCATGAAGGACACCCCATAATATTTTACCCGTAGGTTACACCACAATTAAATCGACATCAAACGAACTCTTTGTTAGCCTTGATCATTTATTACATTTGGTAACTTGTTTCAAATCATTTTGTTTATCATTTCCTTCTATTATTCAAAGTTCCAAAGTTCCCCGGAAGAGTAACTTGTCCCAATATGTTTTACGAAGAAGAACAATTTAATGGAGGCCACTGTAAGATTGGACAAAGGAGAAAACATTTATTGGGAAAGTAAGACCTTCACTTGAGATCCCACGCTTTCTTCAGAATGGATGCGGAAATCATGAAAAACCAAGAAAAAGCAGAATGTTTTGTAAGTTCCACTAATAACAAACGAACCAAGGAATAACATATTTCATCATAACCAGCGCTTGCCGTTTGCTTGCAATTAAGCATTGGATGCTCGTGTGCCCTCAATTTCCCCCTCCAGGACATTTACTTAACTTCACCCTTGTCCCCATTACAAAACGTGAGGAAAGGTTGCTTCATTTATTTTAATGAAATTTTTAAAAAACATTTTCATCAGTAGCCGGAGTTCGTGAGTTGGGATGAGAAACAAATGCCCTTGACAAGATGTAAAACAGAATTAAAAAAAAAGTGTGCTGTGAGCATTTTGTTTCTTTGTAATCATCATAGACTGGTTTCTATGCATTTTTTTAGGACAATTGCTTTTTCGAGGGAGAGAATGACCAACATCAATGAGATCCTGTTTATCTCCGTTACCTCATTAAGTGTCCTGGAACAGCACATTCATTTCACGTGTTTCTATACGCAGTCCCCCGAAAAACCTCCGGTTCTCCTCTTGATTACAAGCTATTCTCACACACGGAGAGTTTTTCAAGGGGAATTACGTAATTGTATTAGCTAGAAGTAATCACCGGAATAATTATTGGAGGGGTTTTGTTCCTCCTACGGCAAGATGTTCCGCCTGGCCTCATTCACGTGTTTCTATGGACCCACAAAAGAACACTTGTGAATAGGATACAATTTTACACGAAGTGCACATTCTCCAAAAAATAAAGGATTCCTTTGATCAGCAGAGCAAGGATCTTGAGCGAAGGGTAATGAAAGTTTTGAAGGGAAGTGAAGCTGAAGCAAGTAGGTCCTAGGTTGCTCATCTTTGGCTTATAGAAGCATTTTGCGCAAGTTTGCAACGTCGGCCACTCACACTTGACCTTTTATCACGAAAAGTACAAATTCGACGAAATTCGGCTGGTAGCGCAAAGCTGATGTAAGAAAGAATGTCAAAATATTTTCTTCAAGAGTCATCGATAGACTGGAAGGAAATTGATTTTTATTACTCAAAATATGTTGTTTCGCATTGCTGTGCTTTTTATAAACAACCTCTTAGGAACATATATGGGAAATATTGGTCCTGCAGGGTTTTTTCCCCGCCCACGTTTTCCTCTCAATACAGAAAAAAAGGGGACAAATGACCTTGGAAGAGGTCAAAGTCAAAGAAAAGTCACCTGTATTATAGCACACGAATTTCTGAAATGTATCGGTAACCGATTAACCGATAGAACGTAATTACATGATACTACTCGAACAAGGAAGAATTTGTAAAAGAAAAAAAACTGTAAAGATAAACCACATTGTATGCATTCGGCTAAAGAAAAAAATTGTGACTTTCTCAAAAAGAAATAAAATCATCACTGCTGCCAAGGAACATCATTTTTATATTTTTGGAAATTATATTCTCCACGTGGAACTTTTGGACTCGACCTTGTGGCCAAAAAGGGAACTTCTTTTCAACTCTTCAATTTCTTGAACTTGATTCCCACCTTTCCCCGGTGTTTCCGGTGAGAAGGATAACATTCTCCATTTCACTTGCCAATCCCATAACTTCTTAAAAGTTGCCTTTTTTCCCTGGATAGCATGGGGAGGGGAATATGGAAATCGCCCCAAGCTGGGCCTTCTCCTTCAAAGGGGCTTTCATGGCTGGGCAGATAATTTATGAAGCAGAAAGTATATCACATGAACTCACTGTATCAAATATAACCCTTTCCCCCTCCCTTCTAGGCCGAATCGGTGAATCTTTTCCCGCTTCCTCACACTTCTCAGATTGGAAGGAAATTTATTAAGTCTCCGTCTGTCGTAAGAAGAGCACTAAGAGGACGAAGACGTAAGGAAATACGGTGGATAGACCCATAAACTTGTGTGGCCAGCCGGGGATGTGCAAGGATTCACACTTTTTTAGGGATAGACAAAAAATTACGGGACATTCTATTGAACCACATGGATCTTTTCCTTACCATATTTCTCGCGTACCGTATTTCATTCATGGTTTTATAAGGGGAGAGGGAGAAGCGGAGAGAGAAAGAGCGAGAGAAAGAACAAAAGGAGAAAATGGAGAGAGAGAAAGAACAAAAGAAAGAGAAAAAGGAGAGAGAGAAAGAACAAAAGAAAGAGAAAAGGAGAGAGAGAAACAACAAAAGAAAGAGAAAAAGAGAGAGAAAGAGTGGGAAAAGCGTATTAATTTCATGAGATTGGATTAACATGAGATCTCGGAGTCATTACTCTTTCCTTCGGACGCATACCATGTAGTCGTAGCTCCCAGCAATTAATTTTTTTTTGTTCCTGGAAAATGCGGTGAAAGCAAGGAAAATTGAAGAGAGACCCCGAGACGGAGAATCCGTCCCAACAATCTCGTAACTGGTTGAAGGTAATCCCATAACTTGTTCATTAACAATACCATCATTATCCCACTCACTCTCCCAATACGTAATAAGGGCAGGAAGAACCCCCTTCATCTTTTGGTACATATTTCTGTACAAGGTCCCCCCCACCCTTTTGGTGCAATCTGTCTATCATGGAACGTTTTCTACTAAAAGGTGACACATTCCATGAAACATTAGATGCGGGAAGGGGGGAAGGAAATACAAAACAAATGTGGGAAAGACACGAAAGACCAGAGAATTTTATCGCCCACAATTGTCAGTTTGTAAGGAATTGCCTTCCTATCTTATGTGTTTATGCATTTTACTGAATTTATACACACATACATTCAACTCCCATCAGGAACGTCCTACAACATTCATTGAGGTCTCTCATGTCTTTGTCTTTGGACTAAAATCCATGAATGTACGTAGTAATGGTGTGTTCACCACCGTAATAAATGTCTCATTCTATGGCTTGGCGTTAATTGAGTTATTGCACTCATAAACAAAAGAAATACTCATTGTTTACGTTGTTGAAAGCGGAGTTTGTGGGAGCGCGATTGAAAATACGTGCGATTGTAGGGTGTATACATATACAGACGCTTTCCAATGTTTTTCTCCCATAGTTTCCATGTAATTGTCAATAGAATTATAATACTGTTTGTATTCCAAAGTGTTGACATACGGAGTGCAGTTTTCAAAGAGAACAGTGCTGAATTTGTGACTTGTGACGATACATACCAGAGAGCAAAAAAAATAATGGGTCTGGAGTTTACTTTGTAGGAGTAAAATGATGAAATAAGTTGCCTGTGGCGTTGTCGAAAATTGATCGGGTATACCATCTCTCTCTCTCTCGCTCTCTCTCTCTGTCTCTCCTTTCTCTCTCGCCCTCTTTCGCTTCCTCACTGCTTCTCTTGATCAATCTCTTGTTTTCTCTGGCGCTCTCTCACTGTATCTCTCATCATCTCTCTGTGTCGCTCTCTCCTTTTCTGTCTCGCTTTCTCCTCTTCTGTCTCGCTCCCTCTATTTCTCTCTCTTCAATATCTCACCCATTATTAATTCCTTCCCAGCTTCCCTTTCCCCCTCTCAGCCCCGTATTTTACAAGCATCTGCCTACACCCTGAGTGTAAAATATAGGTTCAATTTAATCCTATTAATCTCCTCAACGCCCACTTGGCCGTCAAAGTAAATTCTAAAAATAATATGAAAATAATTTCCTCCTTCTTCCTCCTAATTTAACTCACCCTTATAGTAATTCCAAACTTTTGGGTCACATCAACCCTTTTAAGTAATATCCCCGACTACTATACTATACTCACTGTTTTCAATCCCCTGCTATTTGAAAAGCACACCGTGGATGTAACAGCATGGAGAAGGGAAATTGAATCTTGTGATCTGTGATCTCGAAAATGACGCCTTGAAGATAAAAGTGGAGGAATTTCCCCGTGTAGTATTTTGTTTTCGGTACAGAAAAAGTGCTCCTGAAACCCATTAAAGTTTCAGGAACTTGGACAATGAATTCAGGTGTTTACTTCATCTAAAGTTGGACGACAAAAGCTTTCACGGGCAGTCCTTTTTTTTGGGAGAGGAGCGAGGGATGATGAGCCTGAGCAGTTCCTATTTCTTTGAAGACATTTGAACTTTGTTGTCTTACTACGTATTTTATACCAAGGTTGACTTTTCGAGACATTTTATTTTTATTTTCCACATTTTTTTGTGTACCCGTTTTATCCTCCCAGTTTTGCCCCTCGTAAGTGCGTAGTATAAGGAAAATCCCTGGGAAAGTCGGGAAAAGGCACGGATGTGACAATTTCACAACTCTCTTCCGACTCTTATGACATGGGAGGGAGAAGCTGGCCGTGTTCCTGGGCCATAAGATATTTTCGTGGGAGGGAAGATAAAAAAAATAGAGAACATCCATTTTTTGTGGGGGGAAATAGCATATAAATAAAATAGTGTTATTGTTGATGATACACACTATTTTTCTGGGTGACCAGACGACTCACATATGGACATGGTGAAGGGTATTTACCTTGGGAAAGTGGGAGATAACATCATGGCTACAATAACATAAAGATTTATTAACAAATGAATTTACAATCCTCTTTTTCGTGAAAATTCCTACAATTTCCCTTCTACAGCTCCGGTTTTTCCTTGTGTATACCTCTTTTTTTATTAAAGATAATACCCTTACAAAGGCAACACATGTGTTGGACGGAGTGGAACGGGTTTCACTTTGGCACAGTGGGGCAGTGAGTCAAACGTGGGGGAGAGAGAGGAAGGAGTGAGTAGAGAGTGAGAGAGAGAGAGAAAGAGAGAGAGAGAGGAGAGAGAGAAGAGAGCGAGACGAGGAAAGGACCTAGACGGGTTAGAGTGGAGTGAAAAGCAGGAGAATCTTCCGGGCCTTCATTCAGTTGTCGACTTCTCGTCATCCTGGAAGGTGCCATAAGAAGAGTTGTAAAAGAGTGCAGAGTGCAGGGCTGTCCCTCTTTCACACGGTAAACAATCACAAGTTCCTCTTGTTTTCCTTTTTTTTCTCCACACAATCCCTCTCCTTCTCCCTTGAATGCCTCTATTCCCTTCTCTTTTGTCTTTTTTCGTTTAAAAAGATAAAAAACACTTTTACCAGGTAACTTCAATCCCATCACTGCCCCCGACTTCTCAATCACTTCTCTTGCATACCTTCTTTTTGTTTCCTTGAAAAAAGATTTTCCTCAAATCCCCTATACTCTCTTTTACGCGAAAAAAGTTGAAATACGTTCAGAAATGTAAATATAAGGACGACAGGATCCAAAAAGCGCTCCCTCAAAAAATTCTTTAATCTTCTTCTCCCGACAACTTTCTTAGAATTGTCGAACAAAAGGATAAAAAAACTTTTGACTTGAATATATCTGTTAAAAAAAGGAATACCACACACAAACATTTTGTTTGGTTGAGACTATAGCTGGCAAGTGAGAGGGGAAGGGAGAGAGATTACATTCGGAGAATTTTTGTCTCGAATTTTCATTCTTGAACAGAAAGTGAAAAGGGAAAAAACTGATGTTACAAGAATAAAAGGCGGATTTTTCATTCCTTTTTGGTGGTTTTTCATTAAGCCACTGCAGTGCTGGGACGGAGAAAGACACAAGGTAGAAATAAGGCTGGTCGGGATGAAATGGAGATGAACAATTAGGAGTGAATGTGAGAAAAAAGGGAATTTTCCTTCATTTTGTTTCCTCCTTAGGATTTTCCCGTTATCTATATTGACTATATACATATGTACATGTTCCACGCCAGGGAAAAAAGAGACCACAATATCCACATGTGTTAGTGAAGAACATTATGTGTGAGAGGACAACAAAAACTTTCTCATCCCACTAAACTTTTTTTCTCCCCTTTGTGGATAAAATTGAATAAAAGAAAAAAAAATTGGGCAGGAAAGGAAAAAAACGGGACTCACGAGGAGAAATAAGTGACACAAAGAGTGGGAGAAAAAGGCGGAAAGAACTCAATGAAGTCGAGTCGTTGAGAGAAAAGAGGAAGGGGAAAAACTTGTCAAAATCGCCTCCTCTCCCATTACTTTATAGCCTTTCCTTGGAGACAAAAGGCAAGTAGTACCTTTCGCCATATTCGAATTGGGGAAAAAAAGCAAGTGGAGAATCGTCATCATCAAATACAATAGAGCCTGACCAGAGAAAAGTTCCTGGAGGAAGACAGAAAAAGTCGTCCGTGGAGGTTCCATCTTTCAACATTTTTCTGTCATTACTAAGCCTACCATCATGTTATTCCCAAATACGTAAGTCCAGTTTCTTATTGTTGACATTGCAAATCTTGTTAGTAGTGTGATTATTTTGGGGGAATTACACGCTAAGAATTATTAATGGGATAGTATACATAATACATACAGTTAATTCCCTTGCAGGATATTCACTTAAGGCATGACTAAACCTTCTGCCTAATTTAAGCCACGTGTCATGTAATGCTCATGTGTATCTGCTCCAGAAAGAAAAAGTTATTCACATGGAGTGAAAGTTGCAGGCTTGTATAAGGCCGGACTAAAGACAACAAAAGGGCATTTTGGGGTTCGAATGTGTGAAAAGGAAAGGGTGACAATGGTAATTGTTAAAGGGCACAATTCTTTATTAAACGTGGACAAGTTTGAAGTTCCAAGGTTTCCACGTCATGTTTTGCGTAGACAACAAAATCCGCAGGATCCGTTTAGTTCCCTGTTTTTTTCTCTCCGTCACTTGCTCCTCCTGGTGAAAATCTCCATTTAAAAGTCACCCATCGCCAGTCATTGTTTACTTTGTTTTAACTCCCTGCCTTTTTCCTCTTTCCTTCCACTATTTTTCTCTTTCACATTTTCTCACCCTTTTTCTTTCTCCTGTCTCGCCCTTTCTCTTCTACTCTCCATTTATCTCCTAAACTCCCTTCCCATATCTCTTCTATTCTCTCTCTTTATTTGTATCCGTCTGTCTCTTTTTCTCTCCCTTGCAAAACCATGAATGAAGCGAGAAATATGGCCCGGAAACGATTCATCTGCTTCAACAAAATTTCCCGCAATTTTGTATATCCCTAAAAGACTGAATCTCTTGGTGTCCCTCTCTCTCTTTCTCTGTCTTTCTCTATCTTTATCTCATTTCTCTTTTCTCTCTCTTTCTATCTCTTTCTTTATTTTCTCTCTCTTTCTCTTTCTTTATTTTCTATCTCTTTCTCTCTCTTTCTGTTTATCTCTCTCGTGCTCTCTCTATGCTGTTCTCTGTTTATTTCTCTCATGATTTCCGTTTCCATCTCTCTGTTCTGCTTTCCCTGTCGCAATCTCTCTCATACCATCTCTCTCCCCCGCTGTCTCTTTATCTTTCTTTTTTACTTTAATTTTGTCACTGGCTTGAGCTGTCTCTTTCTCCTTTTTTCTTGCTCTTCGGTTCTCTCTCTTGCTATTTTCTCCATCATGCTTTCTCTTTGTCTCGCTCTGTATCTTGTTTTATCTTGATCTCTCCCTTTAGTTGTCTCTATCCACTTATTAGTCTTGCTCCTTCTCTATTCATTGCTCTCTCTTTCTCTTTCGTTCTTTCCCTTGCTGCTTTCTGTATGAATTTCTGTATAACCATCTCGTGCTTCCTTGTTTTACTCCTTCTATGGCTTTCTCTTCCAGTCACTTCACTTCTATCTCCTTCTTTCTTTCTTTTGGTCTCCCTCCAATTTCCAAAAGTGCCTGTTTAGCACCAAAAAAGTCAAGTGTCTCCCTGTCCTCCCTCCGGCTCACTTGTGGTGAGTGAATTGAGTCGGAAGAAATTAAGGATGATAGATTTGGGTCGGAGTGCGGAGATGGATTTATCTTCTATTGACATTTCAAGGGGATTAATTGCGACGGAAGCATGCGAAGGAAAAGGAAGAACAAGGGGAATGAAAGGGATTGTAATGGTCTTTGTAGTACCATCGCCCATCTACAGAAAAAAAAGGGAGAATGAATTATTTATGCATTTAACTTGTAATTTCAAATGGACGTTTGTACAAAGAAGTCTCCACCTCGACTCTTTTGTTCCCTGTCATTTTTAATGGATTTTATACGTTTCATTTTCATCTCTACTCAGGAGTATACCCCCGTATGTATATATGTATGTGCCATGTCTTTTGCCGTAAATGTACCGTGCTACTAGAAGAACCTGTTAAAATTGAAGGATAAAAGGAGAGAGAGGAAACAAATAGTGAGAGTTTTCACATGTATGGTACACGTCTCTTTTTTATATAACGTAATTTGAAGGTTGAAAAACGATTTTGGTTCTGTGAAATCCCCGGGGAAAGGAACAATGGAGATAGAGAGAGTGGGAGATTGGAAGAAAACAGGGTTCAGGTTGAGAATTAGTCTGAATTTTTTACTTGGCGGCTTCTGTGAGTACTTGCAGGAACAATTTCTTCTCACGTCTTCTCAACATTCCCATTATAATTGTCATTGTCCATATGTGCGTCTGTGTTGCCCAAAGGAAAGTTCATAAAGGCTTTCCACTCCACTCTCACCGCTGGCGTAAAAATCCCTTTGCCATTACCCGCAGCTTTGTTAGCCGAGTGTGTGTTAAAACCAGGAGGAAAGCCCTGATATACTGAGGTAATATTAGCAGAGCAATTCTCTCCCCTTTTCGTCTATTCCATTCCTTCCAGCACTCTCTCTCTCTCGCTATTAGACCTGGATTTTTTAACTTGACTTGTGTTCCAATTTTTTTCCTCTGTGTTTTTTAGCGTGTCTCGCTCTGTACTTTTTGCATTACTTTCTCTCTTGGCATTTCTTGCCGTGTATTCCCTTGTGTTTCTTGCTTAGTCTGTCTCCACGTATCCATTTGCTTCCCACTTCTTTATTTCTGTCTATAGAAGTGCACTTCTCCCTTTGCTTATCATTCTTGCTTTCTCTCTTTCAACATCTCTTTTCTTCTCTTTTCTGACTTTCTCTCTCTCAACTTGTCCCTTTGCTTCTTTTTTCTTGCTTTCTCTCTCTCAACATCTCGTTTATTCTCTTTTCTGACTTTCTCTCTCTCAACTTATCCCTACTCTTTTCTTGCTTTCTCTCTCTCAACTTATCCTACTCTTTTCTTGCTTTCTCTCTCTCAACTTATCCCTACTCTTTTCTTGCTTTCTCTCTCTCAACTTGTCCCTTTGCTTCTCTTTTCTTGCTTTCTCTCTCTCAACTTGTCCCTT
>JAQGBT010005614.1:0-13974 GCA_034698585.1 Disparrhopalites patrizii
GGTCGCCTTTACAAAAGAAATAGGACGAGCATGTCCATTAAAGTTATAGAAACTGCTCTCACAACAGATGGGCAGACAGTTCGTACGGTTTTGTCCTAAATTAATCTTACACAATTTTAAGTTCTAGGTTAATGACATAAACTAGAATTGCATCTACTAAATATGTGCAGCTGCGTGACACATATTTTCGTATATAGACTTTCTCTCCGCCGTGATTTCTGCTAATATAAAATGCTTTCTGTCAACTCCAAAAGAAAATGCTTTCTCCCGCCCATCCCTCGCTTGGGTGCATGGAAAGGAAATGGCCCCAGATTGCTTTCTCCCCCCGAGTTTTCTTTTAACATTAATTCTCCGAGCGTTCCAAAAGGCAGACATTTCGTTCCTGGGATCAAATACAGCCCCTCAGGATAGACCTGGCGTGTTCCGAAGCCGTTAATTTCCTGTGGGCCTGGACAAAAGCGGACTCAAGGAAGAAAAAGATGCCGGAAGTGTCTTAAAACTTGAATTTGTTTTTTCAAGAAAAAATAAAAAGCCTCACACGTGTACATTGTATGTATTTGCTACATACGTACATATGTATACGTCTATATACATTAAACCTCTTCCAAATGTAAACATTGCATTATTTTGAATTGTTATTATTCTGCAAAGCAGGGATTGTTTTCTACATAAGTTGTTTTATGCAAAGTGTCGCGTAACACAAGTCTTCCTAAAAGAGAAATTCAGAAGAGAAAATGTGATGTTGTTTTTGGATATACATATTTTTATAACATGTAGATTTGTATGTAAAACAAAGGCGCTACATAATCCGGTATATAGGATTAATTCCAAGTTTATACACGGTGAAAGGGGTAAAAACGAGAGTTTGGCGTCAGCATCCTGACGGCACGGAGACACCTGCTATAAAGGGAGGAAAAGGACTACACAAATGGAAATGATCTCCAAAAAATTAGTCACCAATCTGCATTTTGGGTTTTCCAGTGTCCTTCGGACAGTGAAGAGTTTTTTAGTTATGCTTTTCTGAAAGATTTTATATTTTTGCTTGTACGTCTGAAATTTTATTTTAAAATTAAAGTCCCTTTATAGTATTAATTCTTTAATTATTCCTCTATTTTCTAAAGTTTCAACTATCGACCTTCCTTAGAATTTTAATTGTTTTTTTCATCCAGACAAACGTACGATCAAAACCCATTTTTAAACGGTAAATTCAATCATTCAATGGCTAATGCGTCAAAAATTTCCATAAATGCTACTTTAGGCGATAAAATTTATTTTGAAAGCAACGACAAATTTGTTTAAAAAAATTATTCGGAATTTCTTGCCAGGTATAAATCTTTTGCACAAAAATATATGTTTTAATTATCCCACACCAATTCTTAAGCTTGCCGTATACTGTACACATATTCACATTAGTGCTTCGTTCGCTGCGCTAGCAAAGAGACGTGGCTTGGCTTTTTTAGGCATCCGCTGAAAATATTAAATTTTAATATTCAAAAGTAACAAATATCTGCGAGCGCTTGTAGGATAATCGTCATCAAAAGCGCTAAATTCGTTATTATAAATATGTTTACAGTGGAGTCTCTCTATAATAAGTCTCTTTATAGCAACATTTCTATATAGAGATAAGTTATATAAAGTTATTATAAATGTGTTGTGAATACAACTTTTTTTTTCCGCCCTTCGTACTTGTAAAGTACATATTAAATGTTCTATTATACCTATTACAACTTTTCCCTGTGACAATATTTTTAGCCCTTCCGTTGAGAGTTGTTATATAGAGACTCCACTGTATCGTGTTACACAAAATGCAGAATTGATAAGCTTTTTCTATGTACAGTCGACTCTATCTATAACGGTTTAGCAAAAAGAACCTACATTTAACCGTTATACAGTGGACTGTCGCTATAACAACCCTGAAGGGACAGGCAAAAATGGTTGTTATATAGAAAAGTTGTTATACAGAACATTTATTATGTACACCACACATGTAAAGGGCTGAAAAATAAAGTTGCTATGGAGAAAAAGATGTTATATGGAGAGTTGTTATAGAGGGAGTCCACTGTAGGTTATAGAGAAATGCATTTAACGGCGAGCGATTCAAAATTAGAGAAAAACCGTTATACGGAGAGAAACTAAACGGCGAGGGATTCAAAGCTAGTGCAAAAACTGGTATGGGGAGAGAAGTATGCGGAGGCGTGGCCTAAAGCCGTTATAGGGCGAGAGACTGATTGGCGAGGGATTCAAAACTTCCCCGTCAGAGAGGAAAGACTGGAATATAGAAAACCGTTACAGAGAATGTATTTATCATAGTAAATTCGTAAATCTCTCGGGCGGGTTTGTGAACACCGATATAGTGCAAAAACCATTATAAAGAGGCCCGTTATAGAGAAAGTCAACAATTAAATTGTTTTGTCTATATTTCAATTCCGGATCTTTCTTAAATGTCCGCACTTACCGTGCACAGTCGCCTTTTTCTACAACGGGCCTCCCAGTAACGGTTTTTGCACTATAACGATATTCACAAACCCGCCGGTGAAAACTATGATCAATTCGCTCTCTATAACGGTTTTTCTTTATTACAGTTTTTCCTCTCTAACGGGGAAGTTTTGAATCTCCCATTCAGCCTCTCTCCCCACAACGGTGTTAGGCCACACCTTCGCATACTTCTCTTTCTATAATGGTTTTGCCACTACAGCTGACTGTCCCTATAACCGCCCTCCTTACTAGAGTTCTCACTCTATAACAGCATCAAAAAATGCTCCTCTCAAAAACTTTCTCCAATTATTAACATAGAAACGTCTATTTTCTATAACGGTACTTCTCTATAACGCACAAAATTTGCTGCTTCATAGGGTGCTGTTATAGAGAGAGTCGACTGTAGCTTTAAAACCCCCGCCGTTTAGCATTCTTCTCCATAACGGATTTAGCCAAGGCCTTCCCATATTTCTCTCCCATTATTGGTTTATCTTCAATTTTGAATCCCGCGCCATTAAATGTATTGCGGTATAACGATCTGTTCTATTATTCCTGACACCGGTTATTCTCTGTAGCGGTGGCAGGTAGGTGCTTTTTGCTAAACCGTTATAGAGAGAGAGTTGGCTGTATCCACAAATCTCTGCCTTTTCAGGTTGGCGCGGACAGATCGGGATAGCTTCGAGACGTAATGAGGACGTCTAGACGGGACGCAATTCACACAATCCGCAATTAACTACTGCATCAGATGTTTATTTTACTCCTCACGTTGAACGTCGTATGTTTTAAAAGAGAGAATAAATATAAGTATCTATAATTCGGAGACTTTTTCGCGCTTTCAACGCCTTTGTTGACGACTGCACCAATCACCATTGCTGTAGTAACATACACCATGTAAAGCCAAATTGCTTATTTTCTCCTATCGGAGAATCCAAATTGATTCAACTGACTGTCCTCGCATCTTTCCAGGTACACTGGAGTCTCTATATAACAACTCGGAAGGGAAGATCGAAAAATTCTGTTACAGAGAAAAGTTGTTATATAGAACATGAAGTATGTAGCTTATATGTACGAAGGGCGGAAAAAATAATGTTGTTATGTAGAATAGCTTTTATAAAGAGACTTTTTACAGAGAGACTCCACTGTAAAGCGTTCTTAATGGGCTCGGCTTAAATTACGTTTGACTCCATTTAATTGACGGGAAATCCAGTTAGAAGTGAAGAGAACTTTGTTTTTTCGCAGACGAATGCTGGATTTTTATAATAATGTACTATGTTCATTATTTCCCCGTCATCTTCTTTGTCATTATCTCCTTTCCTCCGAAACATCCTGGGATAAATTGAAGAGAAAGCATATCATTATACCACCTTTGTGATTGCCTTTGGATCCAATCCCAGGGCGGAAATGTGTGGGACTTGTTTTTGCCCATTATTTGATCTAATTTCAAAAGAAAACGATTTCTCCAGAACGTTTAAGTGTGAGAGGAGGCGGAAATGAGCAATTTCCTCCAGCAAGGAATTAAGGCCTACTTTTTCCCTCTTGCTTTCACTTCTCTCATTGAGAGTTCCAGAAACAACTGGGATTTTATTGGGTTTGATTTCAGCTGCAAACGCTTTTCTCCGGATACCTGAATGGGTCTCGGTGACAGCTCGAAATTGATTTCTTGGGGATAAAACGGAGATTTTTTGGAATACGAAAATATTCGAAGAGGGAAATGGAGGCAAATACGAAGAAATTTAATTTAAGTCTATTTATACTTTATGCTTGCCTGGAAGCAAGTTGGAAGTTATGACAATGCAAATAGAAGCCTTGCCCTTGTCAATTCCTTATTTTTGTTGATAATTCCATTTACTATTGATATACATAAATACGCAAATATAGTGATGGGGTGATTCATATAATACGTGTACAGGGACCCAAGAAACGATATACCACCCCTAAACCATATGATGCAACAATGCTACAAAATAGACGTAGCATTTTTCTCATGCAGAATTTTATTGCAGATCTAGGAGCACAGTTTAATCCCGATCCGACCAGCATTGGCCGAGTTATGGAAGTTTTTTCAAAAACAATTAAAAGTTTAGGTTTTTAGAGAAATCAGACTTTTAAACTTAAAAAAAACCGCCATAACTTCCGTAATTTTGATCCGATCTGGATAAAATTTAATTTGCAGGATTTGAAATACAATTTTGTATCAGAAACATGAATTTTTTAGAAATAAAATAAAAAAACTAGATTTTTCAAAAATATTAATTTTTTGAACTTAGTGCAGGAAAATCGTCATAACTTAGTGATTTCTTGTTTGATTCAAATGTGGATCTTTTCCCGGATCGGCAATAAAATTCTGCCTCTGCTTCACGCCTTTCCTGCTTTGTGTGAGTGGAGGAACAGAACATTTTTATTTTTGTAGGTGGAAACAAAAAATCTAGCTGGCCAAAAATTGAATTGTTTAACCTTTTTTTTGAAAAACAGCCATAACTTCCGCAATTGCGGTCGGATCAAGACAAAAAAATTCCCTAGATCCACAATAAGATTATGCATGGAAAACATGCTTAGTCTACTTTGGAGCATTGTTGCATCATATAGTTTAGGGGATATCGTTTTTTGGCACCCTATACATATACACACCGGGTTGTGCATTTAGTAGGAAAACAATTTTTGTAGAAAACTCACGGCGCTTAATAATTTATGCGGAAGAAACATTTCGTCATGGACAAGGATTCCAGGCCTGGATCAATTTATTTTATTCCGCAAATGGCAATGAATATAAGCTTATAAGGTTGTCTTGTTTTAGAAAGCGTTTTGAGTTGTCTATAGAAAATTTGCAAATATTCTCATATCCTATATATCGTAATAAAAATAAATTCTGGATTTGCAATACAGCTTACATGCACTGCAGGCCATCTGCTGGTCCCCCCATCATTCATTCTCGATTACTGTTATTCCCTTGTCAGTAAGGTAAGTACATTTTTTTAGTAACTAATTTGGATAATACATGTACATGTACAAATTCCGAAAAATTCAAAATAACATAGTAACTATATATCGGATGTGGGAAAATATTCAAATTTCAATTACCAGTAACAAATACAATTCCGAATCCGAATCTGAATGTGAAATCTGAATCGGCCTCTCGATGCTGGACATGGGGCTTAAACACAACTTTTGGGGAGCCGGACTATTCATCCAGAGGACAATTCGTCCAACACTTTCGGTCAAATTTTTATTGGTCAAAACATTTTCTGTCTCAAACGCTTTCATACTTTCATACAATCAGCATTTCGATGAATTCATAGTTGGGTAAAGAATATTATGTTCAGAAATCATTTTCGTAATCATACACTGTGAATCTTGACAATAAAGCAATTACATTACATTTCGGTCAACGCCTGTTTAATACAAAAACAATTTCGGACATTCCAAATTCGTACAAAGGACATTTTGGTCATCTGCATTTCATCCATGTCATTTTCCGCCAAAATAAAGTTCATACATCGACTGTGCTTTCCATTTCTAATTTAGTTGATAACCATGAAAATGTAAAATAAAACTAAAACTAATAACAATTTCTCAGCTGTAATGGTGCTTTGCATTTGTACTTGCTGCAGAATCACGGGAATGTAAAACTAAGTATTTCTGGTAGCACAAAAATTCCGTACCAGTGAAAAAGTGTCCACTTTCAGTTACTGCCTTGTTTGTGCACGTAAGCCAGTTAGCCATTAATGTAGTGCAACAATTCCGTTTTGGGGGATGTAATTATTACTGTAATTACTGTAATTATTACTGTAAGTGCCGTAATTATACTGAAACGAATAGAGGAAAAGACCAACTTCTTCCATATATTGATACTTTTGCGTAATAAAAAATAAGAAATTGTGTTGAACTGAATGTCCTTTACATTAAGTAAATTTTAATGGAAAAAATAATTTAATTTAGGAATCTTGGCCTATACTTATATTGTTGATTAATTAATTAGTTATTAGTTCACGTAGCTAAATTACGTTGTTTAATAATAAATTTGAAGTGCTATAAGGAAATTTGATGGTGTCTGAAATAGTGGTTGGATGAAAAATAATTGGACAAAATGTCACTGTACAAATTTTCATTGTACGTATGTATTTCTGTTCATTTTGACCGATATTCCTAGCAGCAGATTTTGTGGTTGAACGAAAAAGGAATGACCGAAACATTTTGTGTATCAATTTCTTACTGTATGATTCTGTTCTTGGACGGATTTTTACAGACCGAAAATGTTTTTGACCGAATTTTTTTTAACCGAAACCCCTCACCGAAATTGCTGTTGGATGAATAGTCCGGGACCCGAAATGTTGTTATAAAGAGATTTTTCATAGAGAGACTCCCCTGAATTAATCTACAATCGACTTAAGAATAATTACAGCGTTTTCCAAGATGATGAAGAAATATCGTAAAACTCGATCAGTGGATTCAGTTTGGCGGGCATTTGTACCAATTCTGGCCTCTAATTTTTTCCAGACCTAAAAATACACAATACAAAATATCTAATCTAACAATACAAAACGTCAGAGGATCCCCGGAATCCATGTGTAATACGGTGTACAGAAAAACTTGAGAATTAGATGATTCATATTTCAATCTACCTATTTAGCATGTAAGTTATTAAAATCTTTATACGATAATTAATAATAACAATGGAATCGTTGTACAAAATATACGCCATGAGAATAATAATGCGTACAAATATTACCGTCTGTTTTCTACGAATAGGTACATACATACATACAAGGAATGACATGTAAAAAAATATGAATTCAAATTCGAATTAAAATACCTGTTTTTCCTAATTATGAATGCAAATTTAAATTTTGGATTTCTAAAATATAAATTCTAATTACAACACAATTTTATTCAAATATTCAGAAATATGAATACGTATTCAAATACTTTTCGAATATTTTTTAAAATTTATTTTTAATGCAATCTGCCATAATTTGTAGCTTGAAACAAACGCAATACACAAAATTATAAATGGATTCCGCTAATCTGATTTTGCAAAAATGGATGCTTTTACGGACGAAATAGTTATATTACTGCCAATTTAAAAAATCATTGTTGCAATACCTTGATTTTGCAAAAAAAAAACTTACTCGAAACGGGATTTCCAATTCAAATATTTTTCTGACAAAAATATGGATACTAATTCCGATTAAAATACTGAAGAACACGAATATAATTCCGATTAAAATGCAGAAAAGTATTCTGATTAAAATACAGAAAAATATGAATATAATTCCGATTTGAATTCCAATACCGATGTCATCCATCAAACATACCTTGGTATCATACATACATACATGCATATATTATACAATATACAGATATTTAAAAGGGAATTTCCCCCAAAAGTTCCTATGTTAAATACGAAAACTCCTGAGTATTGTCCAAGGACATCTCTTCCTCCACCCGGACCTCCTCCGGCGCCGACTCACAGTCCGGATCCCGGACCAGGGCAAAGGGAGAAACCCAGAGCCGGAATTGGGAAAAGTTCCTCCTTTTGGCCCTTCCTGGAGCCATTCTCCCCGGCTTCTCCTCTCCCGCCGTTCCCCTCTCGTCCTCCCGGGTTTTACCCGGATCCTGGAGGGTCCTCGGGGGAATGTTGAGAGGGACAAGTGAAGAGGCACTCAAAGACTTTCCCTGAGACTTCCCACCCCTCAGGACGATACTCAAGCATTTCCTGGGCCCTCCTTTGTCCCGGTAATAATTATTATTATTCCTCATCAACTCCTTCTCCCTCTCCCTTGCCTTGCTTTGGATCAAGGCTTGAGGGGAAGAGGACGGACTGATATCTGGATTTTGTCCAAGGATAAATTCCCCTCGGACTTCCCCGGGACTTGTCTGGCTGTTTCCGTCTTGGAGTAATTGAGCAATGGGGACTCCAGGAGGGCTCCGGGCCTCTTGGAGGAAACTGGTGGTGGTGATTCCGGGATTCCGGGGCTTCTTGTGGGGGTCATCCCGCCCCAGGGGGAGGTGAGGGAGGTGCCATTTGACGGAGGGTGAACGGGGCTTGTGGCAGTTGGCGAGGAGTTCGAGGCGGCGGTGGTTTTGGGGGAGGATGCTGGAGGTGGTGATGCTGGTGCTGGTTCGGTGGAGCCCCTGACGGGGCACGTAAGGACTTTGAGGGACGTGAGTCAGCATGGACATCCGGACGACGGTCTGGTCCTTCCCCAGGGGCTTGTCCGAGGTGGAGCAGATACGCCCGTTCTCGTCGCTACGTCGGCGGAGCTTGGCGAGGAATTTGAAACGGAAGAACTTCTTCAGGGCAAGCTGGACCTGGAGTGAATCGCAAAAGTTTGCTAAGTTAGTTTTGCAGGTAAGGTTTCTCCGCTAATTATTTTTGGAAACAGAAGTTCGCCTTTAAACATTATTTTTCAGGCAGAAATTTATCTTCAACCTAATTTTCAAATACAAATGTATCTTCGAATTAATTTTCAAGCAGAAATTGATCTTCAACTTAATTTTCAAATACAAACGTATCTTTGAAATAATTTTCAAGCAGAAATTAATTTTCAACCTAATTTTCAAACAGAAATTTATTGTCAACTTAATTTTCAAGAGAAATTTATTTTCAACTTAATTTTCAAGTAGAAATTTATTTTCAATTTAATTTTCAAGCAGAAATTTATTTTCAACTTAATTTTTAAGCAGAAATTTATTTTCAACTTAATTTTTAAATACAATTGCATCCTGGAATTAATTTCAATGCAGAAATGTATCTTTAACTTAAATTTATCTTGGAATTTGCGTCGGTATACAGAAGTTTATCTGGAAATTTTCGTCGGAACAAACTTAGTGTGTTTGCGTCGAAGAAGAAATTTGTCATAAAATTTGCGCCGGAACAAAAATGCATACTAAAAGTTACGCCTAAACAGAAACTTACATTTTTATTTGCTTCGAAACAGAAATTTTGAAAAAATTGGGCCAGAAAAATTTATTTGGAAATTTGCGTCGGGATAATTTATTCGGAAATTTGAGTCGGAAAAATATATTTGGAAAATTGTGTCGGCATAATTTATTCGGAAATTTGCGTCGGAAACATTTATTTGGATATTTGCGTAGGAAAACTTTATTTAGAAAATTGCGAAAAAACAAAAGTTTACTTTAAAATGTGATTCGGAACAGAAATTTAATGTACGTAAATATAATGTTATAATATAATATAATAAATATAATTTGTGTACCGTTTTTATTTAACAAGGAACTTTGTCAAATAGTTTCTGCACCAAAAATGCGTCCAGTAGTTATTTTTGTAATAAATTGATATGTCTGTGAGATATTTGTGCAATAAAAATTTGTCTACAAATATTTAGATTAGTTTCTTCCAAATATATAGTGTATAATATTTGTTGGAGATGTATCATTTAAAATTGCAAGCAATATTTGCCCCGAATAATGCTACCCAATAATGCATTCTTTATTTATGCAAGCAAGATTTGTCTGAAATGTTTAGCTTCCAAGAGAAATATGTTAATTCTTTGTGCACACAACAAAAATTTGTGGATGAATTACTCTGCAGCAAAAATTTACCTTGAAATTTGTTCTGCAACATAACTATAACCTTTTTCATTTATAAGAAAACAAATCTCCGTGTAATCGTATGGAAAATAATTGTCTGTACTAATTTTCACAAGAACAATGCATGCTGGTTTATTTTATCGGCTACAAAATTTGTTCATTTTGATGTTAAAGAGAAAATATATGTTGAATTTATTATTGTTTAATAATTATTTTTGCCATGCATAATTTTGTTTGTTTAGGATATTCCATCCTGAGGTTTTCTTTATTTTATTATTTTACAGAAGAGTTCGAGCTTTTTTGAAGAATCCGAGCATACCAGAAATGCATAATAAGTTCGTCGAAAACTTGCATTGACTGCTAATTTCCCAATATTAAGTGAAGGCTTAAAGCCCTTCGGGTCCACGTGGGAAATGCGGCACACGAGCCTTTTAATTTGAATGCAATTTTTTCGCCCTTGCAGTTTCTGTACGTTTAATATGTGAAACAATCGATGCTTTTGGCGAGTAGAAAATCCAATATGATCATCTCCATGCGACATAGCTCGAGAATTCTATTAAATTGATTACACTGGAAAGGGTATACATGTGACTGGAGAAAGCTTCCATTCCAAAACGGGGCGCATGGAAGTGCTCGCATTTGTTTTAGCAAATATTGGATCAAAAATGGGCAATAATATTGCACGGAATTGTGTATAGAGAAGGAGAGGATCAGGCTTAATTAATTCCATTTGGATAACACACGAACCTCCGCATTCCAGAAGCAGTAGAGGCCGGCCAGGATGACGCCCTGGAGGGAGGAAAGGGCATGTGTTGTGTAGGACCAGATGCCAAACTCCAGGGCGGATCTCTCCAGCGGAGCGTCCAGGATATTCAAGAGATTCGGCAGGCCCAAGAGAGGAAGAAGTACCAAGGCGGCCTTCACTGCTTTCCTGTTTAGTACAAAAAATTCATTCAATAGATTATTATCAAATTATTATACCATTATCAAATAATATCCAAAGACGAAAAATAACCCATGCTTGGCAACTGACGCCACAAGTTAGCTCATTACATTGGCCGATTATATTCCGAGAAAATGTGGAGGCACTGATAATCATCATTTTTAGCAAGTTAAAATGTCAATAATTGATGTTTATTTATCGTAGCACTACGAAGGAGAGGAAATAATTAGCCTGCTATCCACCACTGTGGCCACAATTTAGCCATTAATGGCAACTGTCACCACAATGCAGCCATTGATGACGACTGTCGCCACAATTTAGCCTATTCTTTAAATAGTTGTCCGTTGTCTCAATTAGCTCATTATTGAACACTATAGTTGATCGAGTTTAGTATGTTGTTAAATCAGTTGCCCCAAGTCAGCTTATTTTTTAAAATAGTGGCTCAAATTTAACCTATTGTTAAAAAAGTTGGCACAATTAATAATATTATTATATAACAGTTGCCCCAATTTAGATTATTGTTGAAAACAATTACTTCACGTTAGCCTATAGTTGAAACAATTGACACAATTTAACTTACTGTAGAAAACAGTGTGGCTCCAATTTAGCCTACAGTGGATTCTCTATATAACAAGTCTCTTTATAACAACATTTCTCTGTAACAACATTATTTTTCCAGCACTTCGTACATGTAAGGTGTATATTTTATGTTCTATATAACAACTTTTCCTTGTAACAATATTTTATGCCTTTCCCTTCAGTGTTGTTATAGAGAGACTCCACGGTATTACTAAAAACTATGCCATAATGAAGTCTATTGTTGGAAATAGTTGCCGCAGTTTTGTCTATTGTTGAAAGTACTTGCCCAACTTTAGCCTATATATATATTTTTTTCAATTGCTCAATTTAGGTTATTGTTAAAAAAATTGCCTCGATTAAGCGTATTAGTTAAGGCAGTTGCTCCACTTTAGCCTATTGTGACTTTGCCAGAATTTAGCCGATTTTTGAAAAAAGCTGGAACTTAGCTTGCTGTTACAAACATTTTGCAGAATCTAGCCTAATTGTGGAATTTTAACGCATTGATTTCGACCGTCCCGTCGATTTTACTCATTACTCACTCAACACAATTTAATTATTGCCGCCTGCCTCCACCAATTTTAATCTATCAATCAACGATTCCGTAATAAATATTTAATATTTCCATAATAAATATTCCCATAATAAATATTAAATATGTAAATATTAAAAATTCCCGCAATAAATATTAAATTTTCGATTTAAAAAGCCGTGTACGTAAATACCTTGCCTGGAGTGCCTCGGAAGAGTTGGATTGTCGTAATTTGGTGACCAAGACTCGGAGGATATTGAGAAGGAAAATGAGATTTACCTGGAAAAACAAAAATAAATCGGCACAAAGCATGATTAAACATTTCCTCAAAGCCCAAAGACGGTACATAATTTGGTAGTTTAGACAACTCAACGAACACCATCAAGCCGCAAAGGCCAAAGGCCACGAATCCGTTCAATTTTCCCTCGCCCTTCCTTTCAAACTGTGCTTGTTCCGGGAAAGGACGAGAAGTGCAAATTATTGTTTGAAATCTCCAAAGAAAGTCGTAATTTAAACTGAGCCATTCTGCTCAAATTAGAGTGAACGTGGAAATTTGATCGCCCCAAATAACGAAACTTTTCTTGTTACAGCCGAGCTCTTTCCCCTTGATATACTATACTCGGATAGCCACATGGAAAGGAACGTGACTAGATTGCTTTCTTACGTATTAAATATTCCCTGGGGGGAACCGCCACCTTATATCAACATGCATGTGGTATAATCAATGTGGAAACAGTCACTTTTGGCGACGTCAAATGGCCGATGGGGTAATTGAGGGGAAAAATTGAGCCCGCAATCAATAATTCCCTGGGAAACATTGCTCCTTTACGCCAGTGTGGGAGGAAATTCCCTGGAAAGAGCCTCATATAACCCTTGTGACGACGGTGACGACAGAGGAAGAAGAGGCTGTGTGTGAGCACTCAAGTTCTAAATAGGATTAATAGACGCTACTTATTTTCCAGATGAACTTCCGCATTATGGCATGTTTCTTTAGTCCACGGACAAATATATGGTAACGGCTAAAAACCATAGTTTAAGACTCTTTCAGAAACCATCTGCAAAATTTATTTTTAAGGCAGTGAAAAAAAGTTTTTATTGGTTTTTAATTCGAGAATTGAAAATTCACATTTTTACTTCGAGACTTGGACATTTAATATGGTTTGAATTTAGAATTAACATCTTGAATTAGACATTTATGGTTTTAAAATTCATTCCAAAATATTCATTGTCAAATTTATTTAAAAAATGTTCATTTTAAAATTAATGAAAAATTATTTATTTTAAAATGCATTAAAAATGCTTAATTTAAAATTCGTTTCAAAAAGTTTCATATTACGATTTATTAAAACAATCATTTTAAAATTCATTTCAAAACGGTTCATTGTAAAATTCATTTCAAAAAGTTACATTGTAAAATGCATTTCAAAAATCTTCATTGTCAAATTTATTTAAAAAAATTTCATTTTAAAATTCATTAAAAATTATTTATTTTAAAATACATTAAATATTATTTATTTTAAAATGCATCAAAAATTATTTATTTTAAAATGTATTAAAAATGTTTAATGTAAAATTCGTTTCAAAAAGGTTCATTTTAGAATTCATTGAAAAATGTTCATTTTAAAATACATTTCAAAAAGGTATAATTTAAAACTTATTTCAAAAGTGTTTAATTTAAAATTTATTCCAAAATGGTATAATTTACAACTTATTTCATAATTGTTTAATTTAAAATTCATTTCAAAACGGTTCATTTTAAAACCCATTAAAAATTATTTATTTTAAAATTCATTTCAAAACGGTTCATTTTAAAGCCCATTAAAATTATTTATTTTAAAATTCATTTCAAAACGGTTCATTTTAAAACCCATTAAAAATTATTTATTTTAAAATTCAT
>JAQGBT010005615.1:0-13972 GCA_034698585.1 Disparrhopalites patrizii
TCCATTTGTATCTTTTACTTTGGTTTTCTTTGGATTTTTTCCATTTGTATCTTTTACTTTGGTTTTCTTTGGATTTTTTCCATTTGTATCTTTTACTTTGGTTTTCTTTGGATTTTTTCCATTTGTATCTTTTACTTTGGTTTTCTTTGGATTTTTTCCATTTGTATCTTTTACTTTGGTTTTCTTTAGATTTTCACCGTTGCTCTTTGTTTTTTCGTTTTTATGGACTTCCCCTCAAGTTATTTGGTTTTTTTCTGGATTGTTTGGCTGTTTCTGTGTTTTCTCTCTTTTTGTTTGATTGTTTTTTTTTGGATTTTCTCTCTTTTTGTTTTTTTTGGCTTTTTCTGGATTTTCTCAGTTTTTGTTTGTTTGTTTTTTCGGGATTTTCTCCCTTTGTGTTTGTTTGGCTGTTTATATTTTTTCTCTCTTTTTGTTTGTTTGTTTTTTTCTGGGTTTTCTCCCTTTTTGTTTGTTTGCTCTGGACTTTCTCCGTTTCTGTTTGTTTTTTGGTTTCTATGAGCTCTTACTCAAGTTTTTTTTGTTTTTCTCTGGATTTTCTCCCTTCTTGTTTGTTTTTTTCTGGATTTTCTCCATTTGTCTCGGCTATACTTTGTGCTTCTGAATTTTCTCTCGATATTACTTTTTAAAATTCCTGTTACTTTCTCCTCATTTTCCCCTCGCTGTTCCTCGCCTTTCTCCTTGGTGTCTTTGTTCTCCCGTTTTCTTTTTCTATTTCCTTTTGTCAACATTTGTCTCTTTCTTTTTCCCTTAAACTTTTTCTCTATCTCCCTCTGTCGATCCCAATTTCCATCCCCTTTCGTCCCCGCCATTAAGAATGTGACACACGCGCCTCCTCCCCCGACACTTTCTTCCGCGGAATGTGCCTTAGACTCCATATAAGGCATCCTCCCCTCCAGAAAAAAACTCATCACGTCTGCCCTGCACATCCGCAATTGACAGATTGTGTGAGGTCATTACAAGGAGGGGGGCCTGACATGTAAATTATTCAATATGCTCCATTTCTTGACGTTCCCCGAATTATTGACAGAGGAAAGGGCAATTACTTGCATTTCTTCCTCCGTATGTGCACACACGGCACGTGTCCATTCATTTATCCCACGGAAGTCTATCTAGACCTTCCCAAGGAAATGAATGCCTCGATGATTACCACATTTTTTTTACGATCCTTTTTTTTTTACCCCTAATTTGAAATTACATTTAATGCAAGTGGATGGGGAAATAATCCTCATTATTACACGTGGATCAATAATGCCATGTATTTCCCGGTTATTACCCGCACGAGCCTCACCTTTGATGCACGTAATGAATGCGTGGAAGAATAATGCAATGGATGTGTAATTATCATCTTTTTTTGGGGGGGGAAAATGTGTCACTTATTCCCTTCATGCAATTCCATGCCGTGTCTCCATGCAATTAAGGACTTTCCAATGGATCTAGAAAAAGGAGGGCACCATTAATGGTACATGATACATGTTTAGACCCTGAGACTGAATATTATTTGATACAAATTGACTCATTTGAATTCTCGATTAAGGACAAGTACATTTGTGGAGAAGGCCAGCTTCTCCTTCGAAAAAATTTGGGGGTCCAAAAAGGTTTCGCTGGTCACTTGCTGGGACTTGTTTATACGTATATGTGTATTATATATATGTATAGGTACGGGTATAACATATTTCTATTTACAATACCTCTCAATTAAATTTAAAAATGCAATTATTACAATAACTAGTATTAGTCACAGGGAGGAATCACAATTTTCCATTAAAAAACGAGTTTTCGAGGATAAGAATATCAAAATGCAATTGTTTTGATGGTCGAATTTGAGCTCATTGTAAAGGGTCTTTAGTCGCCCAAGGAGATCCCACATCCCTTGATGGACTTGACATTATTACGAAAGCGGGTGCCGTCCAAGGAGGTTTGATGGGCCTCGAAGACATCACAGTCCTCACAGAACTCGTCCACACAGAGATGGACACAATCCCCTCGTAGTTGCATGCACTTAATGTTCGTCGTTGTCACCCGGGAACAGCTGTCTCGCAAGAAAGGATAGCGCACGATGTTACCTGGAAATCAAAGGGGAAAGCCGGCTAGGAATAAATGCTGTATGTACAGACTTTTTAAAAAAAAAATGTATACCGATCAAGTTCAACTTTGATCGTTTCCACTGAATTTAAGCTATGTATTCGTTGGTTTTTACAACAACGTTTTGAATTACAAAAATGACGGGTATACAACACGACCAAAACAATTTTACAATGATAAATTATGGCGAAACAGTTTAATTTAATTTAATTACACATTTAAGGTAATTTTTATATTAATTTAATTTCCAAGTAGCAAAAAAGTGGGAACGAATTAGAAAGTCAGGACAAAAGCATGGAAAATAACGAACATAGAAGGAGACAAAATGGAGACAAAATGAATTTGATGAAAGTGGGAAAACAAATTTTAAAAAGATATTAAAACAACGAGAAGAAATTAAAACAAGGACTATTTGAAATCTTAAAAATGTGTAAACAAAAAATATACATTTAAAAAAAGAATTTTTTTTAAATGCATGAAATTTAGAGAAGAAAGTAATTTGAAGCAACAAAAAGAATGAAAAGAAATTAGAAAACGAAATCGAAAAAACAAAAGCACAAATAGAAAAAAAATAAAAATAAAATTTAAAAAACGAGAAAGGTAAAATTACAAAAAAAAGAAAAGTGAATTTAAAAAAATAGAAAGGGAAAGGTAAAATTAAAAAACAGTAAAGGTGAATTTAAAAAAAATAGAAAGGGAATAGAATTTTACAAAAATTAAAAAGAGCAGAAATTTAAAACGAGAAATTAAAGTATAGAGCGAGACGTAATTTAAAAACGAAATTAGGAAAGAGCCGAAAATTTTAAAAACGAAATTACGAAACAGCAGAAAATTTAAAAATCAAAATTGGGAAAGAGCAGAAAATTTAAGAAACAAAATTAAGAAAGAACAGAAAATTTAAGAAACAAAATTAAGAAAGAGTAGAAAATTTAAATACGAAACTAAAAAAGATAAAAAATTTGGCAGAAATTTCAAAAAAGAAAGTTAAACGAGGAATTCAAAAAAGAAGGTTGAAAAAGAACTGCAAAAAAACAAGAAAGGCAACAACAAATGCAAAAAAAAAGAAAGGCAAAACCAAAGGCAAAAACAAATGCAAAAAAGAAAGGCAAAGGCAAATTTGAATTAGAACGTTAAAAACAAATTCAAAAATAGGAAGAAAAAATTATAAATACAAAGTGAAGAATTTAAGAAGAAAATAGGAAAAAAAGTAAGGAAAGAAATCTTGAAAAAGTGAAGAATTTAAGAAGAAAATACGAAAAAAAGAAAGGAAAGACATCTTGAAAAAGAGAAAGAAAAGACATTTGATGAAGCCGTAATAGACGTGAGTTTGAGAGTCGTAAAAATAGGTACAAATAAATGGAAAATAATGAGGAAAGAAATAAAAAATAGGAACAGAAAAAAATGTATACCTCCACAATTTGTCCTCGCCGACAGCCTCACTTCAATCGTCCTCCCAGGCCTCTGCTCCCGAATGCTGGCCTCACTCCAAAGGACTTGAGCCAGCAAAACAACTAATAGAACCCCTGGTGTCCGGTGCATATCCAGTATGCAACGAATGCTTGGACTGAATGATCCGAGAAACCCTTTCCTCCCAGAATAAATACTTAATTCTTGTATTTTCCTATAATAATCTCACGATGGCATATAATCAGACCCCGCAAACTTCCTCAACAAGGTCGTTTCTTCTCAATGAATTTCTCAGTGATGATGGACGGCCACAGTGACCATTCCTTTTATACTCATTCGGCCAAAAGGATTAACATGGGGTAGACCCCGTTTTTGCGGTTTTTTTGTTTTAGTTCTAATCTTAGCCCTGTCCACACGTCATTCAAGCCGGCCATGTACGAGAAAGATTTTTTTTTAGATATTTATTTTTATGCCATTTCCCAGAAGAAATGTATATTTTTGGAGGGCCGTGACGTGAAATAGCAACTGACCACACATTCGCGGTTTCTTATTGCCAGCGAAAGGACGATAAGGAGCTCATAACGTTTTAATTCTGACGTTGCTAACATTCCGAAATTTAAAGGGATATCCACCGCAATGTGTCTTGGAATAATCCCAATTTGCATCCTTTTGTTCGTAATTTCATTCACAAATTCCTACAAATCTTTGTCGTCGATTGCCATAGGCATAAACGCCTCCCATAAGGGGAATTGTACAACCGGGAAAAATGGAATTCCCGATCATTTTTCCTCCATAATTTCTACCGAAACTTCATTCATAAATTACCACTGCTGTCATTTTTGGAAGGAAGCTAGTGCAAGTGATTGTAAGGGTTGAGGTAGGTGCGTTAACGGTGATCACAGGGCTTTTATTTCGCGGGAAATAATTGTTGCTACGAGGCGGGAAATAGTATCCGCAAATTTAAGAAACACTTGACGCACCCGTCAATGTAATTTGAGCTGGGGAATAACATTTTCAGGGGATTTTAGCTGAAACTTTTATGCGGTGAGATTTTGAGTATAAAAGGGAGGGAGAGAAAGAAAGGTTGATAAAAATGAGCCAATATACAGCAACAGGTTGAGATGAAAAAAAAATGATGGCAGGAAGTCAGCAAGGAATGGAGAGGGTGAAATTTTGCAATCAGTCAACTGTAAAGGAACCAAGGAGATGGGCAGCGAGAGTGACAAAGTGAGGGAACTATGAAAGAGATGGGAAGAAATATGGAGAGTGATGGAGAGACGAAAGCAACGAGATTCAGTCAGAAGGATGAAGGAAGAGGAAATATGAACGAGATTGGAAGCAAGAGAGAGAGAGAGAAGAATAAGAGAGTGCGAGAGAAGTAGACATTGATAAAGAGAGCAAGAGAGATCACGAAAAAGAGACGGTGTAAAGATACAGTGAAAGAGAAAGAGAGAGAGAGAGAGAGAGAGAGGCAGGGATCTTTAGAGATGGAAAGAGCAAGAAAAAAGGAAAGAGGAAATACGAGGGAGTGTATTGGAGACATTAAAAACGATAGAGAGAAAAATCAGAGAGGAAAAACGAAATAGTGACAGACAGCGGAAAAAATGAGAGAGAGAGAGAGAGAGAGAGAGAAAGAGAAAAACTAAACAGCAACAAAGAGAGAGTAAATGGGACAGCGTGGAGCGTAAAACAAAAGAGAGAAAAATTGAATGCAAGAGACAGGAAAAAATTAAAAATAGAGAGAGACGAAAAAATTAAAGAGAGAGACGAAAACATTAAAGAGAGAGAGAGACGAAAATCTCAAAGAGAGAGAGAAGGAGAAAAAAGATACAAGAGAGGAGAAATTAAAGAGAGAGAAACAGGAATAAGTACAAGAGAGAGAGAGGAAAGATTAAAGAGAGAGAGAGAGAGAGAGAGAGGAGGAAAGCATTACGGAGAGAGGGAGGGGAAAAATACAAGCGAGAGAGGACAGAGAGGAAAACAAAATGAAGAGACAGAAAAAAACGAGGGAAAACCCAAAGAAATGGAGATACAGGAGAAAATCCAAAGCAAGAGAGAGAGAAATGCGAAAGAGAGACAGGAGAAAATCCAAAGCAAGAGAGAGAGAGAGAAACACGAAAGAGAGACAGGAGAAAACCCAAAGCACGAGAGAGAAATACGAAAGAGAGACAAGAGAGTACAAGAGAGAGAGAGAGAGAGAAAAGAAAAACCGAAAGAGAGACAAGAGAGTACAAGAGAGAGAGAGAGAGAGAGAAAAGAAAAACCGAAAGAGAGACAAGAGAGTACAAGAGAGAGAGAGAGAGAGAGAAAAGAAAAACCGAAAGAGAGACAAAAGAGTGCAAGAGAGACAGAAGAAGAGAGTGCAAGAGAGAAAGCAGGACCATCTAATTAAGCATGCCTAAAGATAATCGAGACAAAGAAAGAAAACTGATGCGAGACAATATTAGAGACAGGAAATTGAGAACTGCAGAGTGAAAGCAATAGAATTAACGAAAAATTGAAGAAGTGAAAGCCGCGTAAAAGTAGAGGAGAGAATAGAGAACAGATCCGGAAAGAAAAACTCAGAAAATACTAATAGCAAAAGAAAGGAAAGGAGAAAGCGAGGGAGTAAACAAGAAGAAGGTAGACCGAGAGACAATAAACATAGACAATAAATATATAAAGGAGAGAAGGCATGAGGCTGAACAAGAATGAGTCAGAATCAAAAGACGGAAAGAGTAAAAGGGTGAGAGGAAATATGTTCGTAAAAAAGGATGGGAGCAAAACAAAAAAAAAAGAGAAAAAGCAATGAAGTGACAGAGAAATAAGGCAATAGAAATGACAGAATGGCTTATTCTCCATATGTATACAAAGGAGCCATCCCCTATCATTATTGTCCTCCCCGAATCCCCAAAAGAGCCACCAAGAAAGCGGAGAAACACCCGATTATGGGGCATATAGTAGAATTGTCTGTCCCCACACCGTGTGTCTTTTCTTCCCCAAGAGCTTCCCCGCAACCAGAAGAATCGGATGACAAAAAGTTTGGAAGGAGAGAGGTTGCGAGAGAAACTAGCGAGACGGGGAAAGTGAGGAATAACGGAATAATTGAGAGACACACCGACAGAGAGAAGCAAGTGTGGCAGAAAATCCGGTGAGAAAGCAACGAGGAAAGGCCAACTGGGAGTTCCAATAGAAATATAAGCCGTTATTTTTTTCTCTCTCTTCCTCTCTCTCTCTCTCTCTCTCTCGGAATCTCTCTCAGAATCTCTCTCGGAATCTCTCTCAGAATCTCTCTCGGAATCTCTCTCAATCCCTTGGAAGAGGATATGTTTTTCCAAGATTGGGGATATGAACACGAATTATCCATCTACAGATCATAAAAATGAAAGTACCGATTTCTCACTCCAACACACTTGTAACACAACTCTCAGAGTCTCTCCATTCTCCCCTCGTTGAGTTCTCTCTCCTCCCAACAATAACTTATAGGCCGGCGGAAGGGTGAGGAAAAGGGGAGGATTATATGTCTCCAAAGAAAAAAGTTGGGAGATTATACAGAGACAAATGATGAGTTCCAAAAATATAAAGGCCAGACGAGGAACAGGAAAAAAAGGGATGCAAAATGGAGGGAGGAACCGAGATTTATGAGTGACTGGTATAACTGTGTCAATTGTAGATCTCCAATTCCTGTGTGTGGCTTGGGGGGAAGGATAATTTGGTTTTGGGGAACGATGCTAAAGAGAGAGAGAGAAAGAGAAAGAAAGAGAGAATGAGAGAGACAGAAAGAGAGAGAGAGAAAGAGAGAGAGAAAGAGAGAGAGACAGAGAGAGAGCGAGAGAAGCGATTTAGGACCGCAAGAGGATCTGTTTGGAATGAAAGCTAATAAATTGCTGGGGACCAGGAGATAAATTTGAAGCGGAGGAGTTGCAGAGAGAAAAACGAGGGAGAGACTGGAGGGAGTCAAATTAACGACAAAGAGAACCAGATCGAAAGAAATAAAAAATTAGAGGATGGACATAAGAAGGAAAATTAGAAATAAAGAATGGAAAAATTAGAAGAAGGAAATAAACAGGAAAATGAGAGAGATGAGAGAGAGAGAGATTAACCACATTAGAGGTAGAAAATATGTAAAAAGGGAAATACAAGAGAAATAATGAATATATTAGAGGATTGATATAAAAAGCAAAATAAAAGAAATGATTAATACATTAGAGGGTTGAAATAAAAAGGAAAATTAGGTAGAAAGAGTAATAGCACTAAAGGGAGAAAATAAAGGGAAAATTAGAGATAAAGAATTAGAAAATGAGAGGGCGACAACAAGACGGAAACTTAAAAAATATATAACAAATTATAGTTAGACGGAGAAAACAAGAAGGAAAATTGGAGAGAAAGAATGAAAATATTACAGGAAAAAACAAGGAGGAAAACGAGAGAGAAATAATAAGAAAGAAAATCAGCAAAAAAGAGTGCACGATATAAATAAGAAAGAAAGTCAGAGGAGAAATTGAAAGAAACAAATCGGACGGATTAACAGAGAGAAAGAAAGAAAGAGAGAAATTGAAAGAAACAAATCGGAAGGATTAACAGAGAGAAAGAAAGAAAGAGAGAAATTGAAAGAAACAAATCAGGTTGAGATGAACAGAGAGAAAGAAAGAGAAAACCGAAAGCAAGCACATAGTAAAGTAGGAAGAGAGAAAGTGAGAACAGACAGCAGAAGAGAAAATAGCAAAATTGAGTGTAAAAAGCAAGGACAAGAGAAAAAGAACAAGAGAAAAACATGGAGGGCACCAAGAGATGCAAAAACCCGCCAGAAATTGAACCAAAACAGGGTCGAGCATACAAATGGAAAGTATACCAAACTCAAACGAAATATACCAAAGAAACTAAAAAAAATGGCTAAAAGAGACAGAACGAGAAACCACAGAAAATTGAGAGACAGCTTCCCCAGCAGAAGGACAAAGAAAGAGGAAATATCCCGTGTTTTCCCTCTGAATTTGTATAATTTTCAAGGATTTTCTCCTTGGGCTAACGCAAAAATGTATACGAAAAATGGAGTGTGAGTTGTGTGAAGGATGTCTTTTACCACGGCTGGAATGACGGGGGAGATTTCCTTCTCTGCATCTTACGTACTTTAATGGGGCTATGAGACTTTATGTGGAGGAGACAGAAAGAACGAGAGAGAAAGTTACAGAGACAAAGAGATAGATAGAAAGAGAAAGAGAGAGAAAGAGAGAGAAAGAGAGAGAAAGAGAGAGAAAGAGAGAGAAAGAGAGAGAGAAAGAGAAGGACAGAGAGAGAAAGAGAGAGAAAGAGAGGGAAAGAGAGAGAAAGAGAGAGAGGACTGAGGGAAAAGAGGAATTTATCGCGGATGACGTCTCCCATGCCATGAATGTCGGCTCAACCTAAATGCATGTCTCCCCTAATACGCCTAAGTATGGCTGAAGGGGGCGAATCTCGTCTAATGGAAACATTAACACGAATTTCTCCTCATATTCAATAGCCTCTTCGTCCTTTCATAAGAGCATCTCTGTTGGAGGGGAGAGAGAAAGAGAGAGAGAAAGTGAGTGAGAAAAGAGAGAGAGAAGAGAGAGAGGGAAAGAGAGAGAGAAAAGAGAAAGAGAAAGTGAAAGAGATAGAAAAGAGAGAGAGAGAAAGTGAGAGAGAAGAGAGAGAGAAGAGAGAGAGAGAAAGTGAGAGAGAAGAGAGAGAGAGAAAGTGAGAGAGAAGAGAGAGAAGAGAGAGAGAGAGAGAGCAGAGAGAGAGAGACAAACCATGGACTTGCCTCCCACTCATCATGAGACAAGTCAGCTTCTGTTGATGTGAGCAGTGACCACGACTTTTATTACATTTCCTCCTCATCTCACACACGCAAAATCCGCACTTCCCTTTTATGTCCCCTCAAAGTGTGACTTCACGCCTTTCCCACCCACCCGAATTTCCCTAAAAAAAAGTCCCCCACATAATGCGTTTGCCGTATCCACACACATTGGTCATTTCCTTTGTCATTCTAACGTGTTAGTACATCTCCCTCGCGCATTAGGAGACGGAAAAACTGGGGGAAACAGGAATGTCCGGAATAGCCGTTTCCCGGACCGTCCAAGTCGTTTACGTTTTTTAAAGTTGCTTTTGTGTTTTAGTTAATTGAATCATTATTGAGGTCATGAGAGTGGCGGAATGTGGGGGCGGGAGAGGGAAGTGTTGCTTTTATTCCGGGAGGAAATATGGCTGTCGGCGGATTGGATAGAGATTCGATGGTAAGGAAGGTTGATGTTCATGTAATGGGGTGAAATTGGGCCCAAATGTAAAATTCGCGCCCAAGATAATCTGGAATTCTTCGTAATCTAAAAATGCTACAAATAGTAAAATCAAATCAAAGTAAATTGAAATAAATAGAAAACAATGGCAAATTGAGAGAAAATGGAAAGAAAAATTGAGAGAAAACGGAAAAAAATTGAGACAAATCGGAAAGAAAAATTGAGAGAAAATAGAAAGGTATAGTGGAGAGTAATTTAAAAGGGCAAATTGAGAGAAGTTAGAAAAGGAAAATTGAGAGAGAAAAGAGAAAAAATATAATTGTAAAATTGAGAGAGAAAAGAGAAAAAATTTAAAGCGAAAACCGAGAGAAAATATAAAATAAAAAAGGAGAATAAATAAAATAAGAAAATCAAGAGAAAGTATAAAATAAAAATGGAGAAAAATAATAAGGGAAAATCGAGAGAAAATATAAAATAAAAATGGAAAAAAATAATAAGGGAAAACCGAGAGAAAATGAAACGAAAAATTGAGAGAAAATAGAAAGAGAAAATTGAGAGAAACGTGAGAGAAAACGTAAAGAGAAAATAGAAAGGGATAATTTAGAAAAAATGGAAAGGGAATATTGTGAAAAAATCGAGAAAAAGTAAAAATAAGGGAGAAAAGATAAGGCGACATAAATTGAAAAACAGACATCTATGAGTGATGAAAATAGCAAAAGATTCCAGTCCAGCAAAACCAACAACGCGGAGAAAAGTGGAGAAAGCACAAATTGCAAAATGAGGCAATTATTGAAGAACCCCAAATACAAACAAGGAAAGGACGAAAGTGGAGATCAAAGAGAAAAGTCACGGGAGTAGTGAGAGAGAGGAAAAAAGGATCTTAGACAAGCTAGGAATAAGGGGGAAGGAAAGGGCTTGGCGAAAAGGACAATGATAAAGACGGGAGAAAGTGGTTTGTGTCTTTCCATTTATGGCGTGTGCGGTTGAAATAAGGAGCAGAGAGAAGGAGAGAGAGAAAGAGTGCGTCTGAGACCTGGATTCAAATAAATAATGCAATAAAGAAACAACTGTTGCGTAAATACTGTGCAAACTGAAATGCATTTAGTATGTGGAGAGAGAAAGAGCCCTTTCCCCACTTTACATAGACTTTTCTCCCCTTTTCTCTCTCCTTCTCCCTTTCTCCGTCGCATCTTGTCGCATTCTCATGCATAATACGGAAAAATCTAAGGCTTGGGAAATCTCCCTGTAAAAAAGGAGAAACTTTTTTTTTTATCTTTATTTCCCTTTTTTCTTGGGCATAAAATTCGGGGGGGGGGGAAACTCACTTCTCTCCGTGTGGATCTTACCCTTTGTGTGCGGAGGGATAATGGAAGGGTTGGGGGTTGGAGGGGGAGAATTTTTGGGGTGGTCTTCCTCCCATCAGCGGAGAATTGGAGTTGTCAAACAATTTTAACCTTTTCATCACTACACCATTTTGAGGAGGCTTTAGAAGGAGATCAAACAAGTCCCAAAATAACTTTTGACTCTTCTGGGACTTTCCCCTTTGCCCGTCTAATGTGCGTGCCTTGTTTTTCTTTGGAGGTTTTAGTAGGCTTTCTTTTTCCTAAATTTTTTCCCCTCTCATTTTTTTCCATTTTTTTCTCCAGTTTTCTCCAGTATTTCTCCAGTCAATGAACCCTCGAAAAATGTCCTTCATCCCTGTGGTATTGAATGTTTTGGAAAAAGAGTAAACTGCTACAGCGTTCAAGGGAAAAAGGAAACGGGAGAAAGCTCCAGCTTTTGGATTAAATTTTTCGAATAATTATGTCCGTTTCTTCAATAAAAGTAACTGAATTAAAATGAGGACAAGCCAAGATGAATGGGGACCAAAATGGGAGAAAATAAAAAAAATGAATAGTAGAAAGAAGGATGCGGGGAGGATTTTAATTCAAGGCCATTTGTGCATGGGAAGAGCCAAATTAACGGGAATATTATCTTTTAGCAATCGCATATAGGGAAACTATTTGGGGTTTTAATTATTCCAGTCGAACAAAGAGACGGCTGCAGAGAAAGGGAATTTTGAAGCGAGACAGTCAGAAACAGCGAGTGGATCAAGTGGAGGTGGGAGGGATGAGAGAGTCAACTGCAGAAAATACTTTACAGGGAAAGAGTGACAATTGCAGACGACGGAGGAGATTAAGAGAGAGAAGAAAAGGGAGAAAATAAGAAAAAACTTGAGCAAGAGAGAAGAAAAAGGAGAATCATTGGACAAAACGTATTTGTAAGAGAGAAATAGAAAACATACAAGACCGCGAAAAAATCAGACGGTGAGAGAGACAGTTATATGTAAATATTGAGGTAAAATCGATAAAAGGAACACACAGAAAGAGAAAATTGAAAAGGATAGAAGAGAGAAAATATGCGCGAAACGGAGGGAGACCAGAATTAGAGAAAAACAGCAAAAATAGTGAAAAGAAGACAAAAATTTGAGAAAGCAATGACTGGAAATGAATAGAGGAACATTGAGCGAAAATAAAAGAACGGGACAGAAGCGGGAAGAAAGACGAGACAAATAGGATAATAGGATGAAAATCATGAAAAGCTGGAGAAATCTGAGGAAAAGCTAGATAAAGCATAGAAAAAACTGGAGAAAGGGACGGAAAGCTGAAGAAAGCGAAGGAAACGCTGAAGAAATCGAAGGAAAAGCTAGAGAAAACAAAATAAAAGCTAATGAAAGCGAAAGAAAATAGGATGAAAGCGAAGAAAAGGCTGAAGAAAGCTTACAAAAAGCTGGAAAAAGCAAAGAAACAGGTAAAGAAAACTTAGAGAAATCTGGAGAAAGCGAAATCAAATCTAGTGAAAGCGAAGAAAAAGCTAAAAGTTAAGACAAATCTGGAGAAAGCGAAAACAAATCTAGAGAAAGCCGAGAAAAAGCTAAAACCTTAGAAAAATCTGGAGAAAGTGAAAACAAATCTAGAGAAAGTGTAGGGAAAGCTGAAGAAAGCAGATGAAAAGCTAGAGCAAACAAATGAAAAGCTGGTGAAAGCAAAGAGAAAGCTAAAGAAAGTGCAGGGATAGCTGGAGAAAACAAAGAAAAAGCTAAAGAAAGTGTTGGGATAGCCGGAGAAAGCAACGGAAAGGCTTGAAAAGAGCTATTGAAACTATAGAAAAAGCTTAAGAAAGAGACTGAAAAGCTAGAGAAAGCGTAGGAAATTCTGAAGAAGGCGACGAAGAAGTGAGAGAAAACGAAGGAAACGAAGGAATAATCGAAGGCAAAGCTGGAGAAAGCAAAGGAAAAAGAGAGGAAAGCGAAAGAAAAGGCTGATACCAAGGAAATCAGAAGCGAGAGACAAAACAAGGGAAAAGACAGAAGGCAATAAGAGAAAGGGAGGAAAAGAGCAATTAATTAATAGAGTCAATTGAGGCGGATCCTCCTCTGTCTTTAATGACTCCCCTCCTATAATTAAAAGCAGCTGGAGAGACGGCCGTAACGTTTGTTTGCCATTCCTCTCATGGAAATCTACCCGAACGGGATACTAACAAAGGGTTATCTCCTCACATTGGGCGGAGGATGGGCGGGCAAGAATTACATAAAACGCCACGGATTTCTCCATCTCTCTCTGTCTCACTCTTATGCGGTTTTCCGCCATACAAGCCCATCCGCACATACACGATCATAAAAATTGAATGCGCCAATCAATTGAGGAAAATGCACCCACATTTTGATCTCGGCAGCATAGTCAATGCTCAGAAGACAATCAATAGGCTTTGTCTTCTTTCACAAATGAATGTAGCACCTTAACAAAAGGGGAAGAGGCACAGGAGATTTATTGGATGGGTTTACCATAGATATTAGTAGAGAATTTAGGCTTGAAGGGACGCAATTAGTTTGTAATTCTGGAAGATGCAAATATTCTTTTTTTGGATGTAAAACGGGAAACCGGAAGTGAACGAGAAAAGAGCAAAACATCAGAAAAATAAAGAACAAAATATCAGAAAAACAAAGAACAAAATATGTGAAAAATAAAGAACAAAATATCAAAAAAAATATGAACAAAATATGTGAAAAATAAAGAACAAAATATCAAAAAAATTATGAACAAAATATGTGAAAAATAAACAACAAAATATCAAAAAAATTATGAACAAAATATGTGAAAAATAAAGAACAAAATATCAAAAAAATAAAGAAGAAAATATCAAAAACAAAATATCAAAAAAATAAAGAAGAAAATATCAAAAACAAAATATCA
>JAQGBT010005616.1:0-13972 GCA_034698585.1 Disparrhopalites patrizii
GAGTCACACATCTAGTTCTTCACAAGAACGGGTTGCAAGATGCCCCAGACATTATCTGGGCAGCTTAGAGAAGACGTTTGGAAATCGAATTTCCACTGGATATTCTCATTGTATTATACAAGTTGGACTGACCAAGATCATTTTGTTGCAAGGAATTCCAATTAAGAAAAATAACTGGATTGCCAGTTACAACGGAAACTTTGGAGCCAATAGCAAGAAAAATAAATAATGTTCCTATGTATAATATAAATAATGTTTGCCTAGATATATGTTAAATATATAATTAAGTTCTTTTATTGTTATAGGTTATTGTCAAAAGGATCACCGAAGAAGCACTAAAAGCTTTACTAGAAGCTTCCCGTGATTAGTTTTACTCCCAAAATCACAATCATTTCTTATCAGTCCCCTAAATACAGACATCTATTCCACCTTCAACAAAAGCTGAGCATTAACACTAGAAGCAAAACCAGCTTTTGTAATAAATCGTGTTTCGTGTTGGACCCGTAGGTATTACACTTCTGTAATCCCCGCACATTAACTAGAATACTGAGCAAAACAACTCCATTCCAAATTACATAACCGTTACCTTAAAAAGATTAATATAAAAAAATAGAACCTCTCTAGTTTAGAATACTCTGTATTAATTATTAGTTATAGTCGATAGTACACAAGATTTAAAGTAAGCAATGATTTGTGTAACTGTAAATGTCTTAAACTATCTTCGCCTCACAACTAATGTGGAATTCAACACTTATTTGGTTGTGTACTGTAAATGGTCTGGAAGACAATAAGGTCAATTATAGTCATTAAAGAATTTCCCTTCGTTATTAGCCGTCAAATTAAAACTCACTACAAAATTAAACAGAATCATCAGATAATGCATGAAAACTCAGTAATCATGAAACCAATTTCTTATCATTGGCTGTCAATTTATCTGCAGAGTATCCGCCGACTTGTCCTTTTGCTGACAATTATTACCAATACAAACATATAGACAGTTACATCTTCCACTGAAATCACGCTAGATGTTTTTGGTTTTTGTAATTTTAGGCTTACCAGAAATGCTGTTGTCAATTTGTATAGGTACTGATAAATGATAATTACGTCATGTTACGCAATTTAAAAATATCTTAATACGAATAAATTGCTTAGTATTTATTTAGTATGACTACGAGTGACCACGGGCCATTAGCGTAATTTTTTTCGTGAAACGGTTGCAGGTAGACAAAATCATAACAACAAAACTAATTTTTTATAATAAAGTTAACTTAAAAAGCTCAAGTAAATCCGGACAGACTTCTAATAAAACTCCTCCAAGCGTCTCCTTTTGGCTTTTATAGATGGGAAGCCCAAGCATTCCAGTAGTTCCTCTTTTTGAAGCCTTATCATTTGGGTGGCGCGGAGGATTTAAAGGGGAAATTGTGTGCCACGCGGTACACTTTCTCTATGTACTTCCAATGTATTTTAAACGGGGAAAAATGGACGGTGGATTCTCCACAAGTTTTTCCTGCGCTCTCGCGAGTCTCGCCTTTTATTTTTAAAAGCGTGGTGCCATGCTCGCCACATTCGTTTTGCAGTGCGAAGTGAGAAGACATGGCTCACTGAAGCTTAGAATTTTCTAAAATTGACCCGTAAATTTACCAAAATTTCGGGTCAACATTTCATAAAGTTAGTTGTGACTCATAGACAGTCAAGGAGAAACAACTTTTTGTTACTATTTTGTTAATTCTCCAATTAATTTTATATTTATTCGATAGAATGATCTTGGATCAAGACTTGATCTTGGAAGAGATGGAGGATCTTCAAGCTGCGGTGAAGGCTTTTAAATCTGAAGATTTTGTGGGGTAAGGGCCTATTTATTTAATTTTTCGGTCATTTTATACGAGGCGTCATTTTTTTAAGTTTAATTAATATTGTTCTGCATTAAATGAAAAGAATACAAATTGACAACCACTGTTTATTTTGTGTTCAAGGAATCGTAAAGAAGTAGCTACAAAATGTGTTCAAATCCTCAAAACTTTGTATGACCTTACAAAGAACGAGGAGAAGAAGGTCACGGCACTGGCGGTGAAGGTGAAGCCTCTGAAATCCAAGAAAAAGCAGAAGAAGGTGGAGGCTCTAGCTCGAACAGAGGCTCCTCTAGATAATTTGTTGGTGAAGGGGTTCGAGAATGAGCAAATATGGCAGGAAATCCAATTACAGAATTCCTTCATGTATGAGAATTTGGTATCATCCGTGTCCAAGTTGTTGGCTCATCAACGGTACCTCAAAACCGTGGAGAAAGATGAAGAATCAGATCAGAGTGAAGACATTGATGAGGATCAGCATCTGGATGACACTGAAGCAGGAGCGGGAGATGATCCAGATCCAGAAGCTGCTGGACAGTCTTCTGATGATGATAATCCCGAGTCCGATGACGAGTACCAAGACACGGAGAAGTTAAGTCAATTGATTGCCACGGGTGAGGATGAGTCGGAGGAAGAAGATGAACTGGAGGATGAAAAAATAGAAGCAAAAGCCCCGGAAGAGCTGAGTAACTTCGAAAAGCGGAGAAAGCACATTGAAGAAAATATTCAACAAATGGAAGAAGATGCTCTCGAACCGAAAGCCTGGCAATTCCAAGGAGAAGTTACGGCACAGTCAAGGCCGGAAAATTCGCTTCTGGAAGAACATCTCATGTTCGATCATTTGATTCGACAAGGCAAGCTACATATTAAATTATTATATTAAGCTGTATCATACATCTACATGTATTTACCACGTATAAAAATACATGTATCATTTATTTATATTCGCGTGTTAAGTTGCCAGAATGATGATACATTCCGTCAGATTAATTTTGTTGAATATTCGGAATTCCTCGTTTATGACTGGCCAAGCAAGAAACAATCAGTTCGATTATCGAATCGTCTGTATTTTCAAAACAATTAAAGCTCATTTTGTTCACATTGCAGCCCCAGAAATGACTACGGAGACAACGCAGTGCTTGGAAGATATAATCAAGCAACGGATAAAGGACCAAGCATGGGATGATGTGGAGCGGAAAGTGAAGCCCATTGATGATCCATTTGCTTACAAGAAAAAACTGGTGCTTAACGCTGAGAAGAGCAAAATGAGTTTATCTCAGATATATGAGCAAGTATGTTTTTAATTGTATTATCTTAATATGTTTGCTTACAATCTACGTATATATGTAGGGATATTATAGTAACAGTTCCGTAAGTCAGTCCTGCAGTCTATCAATCATCAATACCTGATCAATAGATTTAGCGAAATAACACTCATAGCCGGTGGCTCTTACATGATGCTAATTTCCAAACTAAGTTATCATGCGGATATTTTTTGGAATTCCTCGTTTCTGAATAAAAGCTCACCAAGATAGCATTCATTGACTTGCTATTTTTACTAACGAATTTGGATTTTAATCCCTGTTAAATATTTGTTAAACGTAGGAATATGTCGAGAAAAAACGATCAGAAGAAGGGGAAGAAAAACCGGAAGAGGTTCCTCCAGAACATGTGGAAATTCAGAAGAGACTCGATTCTCTCTTCAGGAAGCTGGATGCTCTCTCGAACTTCCACTACACTCCTAAAGCAGTAAGTTAAACCTACTCTGACTGGTACATATAGATGGTTTTTTTTTTGTGAATTATTTTGCCAAATATATAAGGAAAAAATTTAAAAAACACTTTTTTGAGCATTTATTGTTCTGCAACTTGAACTGCTAACAATTAAAGCTTTCATTTACAGTATTGGAGGTATAAATAATGGATTATTATTGTTACAATAGATCTCAGCAGAAATTAAAGTGGTGTCCAATTTGCCATCCATCAGTGTAGAGGAAGTGGCCCCCGTGACTGCCAGTGACGCGACACTGCTGGCCCCGCAGGAGATTGAAGGTACTTCGCTGCTGCTAAGCGAGTTTATCAATAATTTCCTCTCTATCTCTTTTCTGTAAAAAAAAAAAAAAAAAAAACAAAACGTAATACAATGGAATAAAAGATATCTCAAATCTTCACTTTTTAATTACAGCCCCAACCCCCGCCGAGATCAAAGGAAAGGCTGAACGATCAGATACAGATAGGAAACGGGAGCGTCGGCGTAAGAAGAAACTGCAAAAGTTGAAGCGGGTTGCCCGGGAAGAGAAAGCCAGGTTGAAAGGCTTGGGCCTTCAAAATATTAAAATAGCAGAAAATCTCCAGAAGGCCAGCAAACGGAAGAAGAACGTGGAAGGAGCAGAAGGAAGTACGAGCAGTGCGAAAGAGTTAAAGTCCTCCAAGGCGTTCTTTGCCAAGTTGCAAACGCAAGTAGATACTCACATTAAAAAAGTAGCTGAGAAAAAAAAGAAAAAGGAGATAGGTACATTAGATCCGAAAAAATTTAAACTTTAGTTAAAGCTCGGCTTTTTTGTACTAATTTTATTCTGTGATAATTTTCTATACAAATAAATCAACTTAATACTTAGAAAAAAGAATGATTTACAACAAAAATTCTTTTACTGTTACCGTAATTAAAGCGTAGTTCTTTTGACAGCGAGAATTATTTATCAGGAACATCGGCATACTCTAAAGCTATTAAAATGAGCGAATGGCTTTGTAGAACAATATACTGCAAGCTTTGTAGTTTCGTTTATTGACTTTTTTGTTTTCTCAGAGTTGTACATTTTTCAACAACTATTTGTAGTTTTATTTCCGTGCATCATACATTTGATATAAGTTTTAATTTTTTCTGCATAAGTTCTGTGCAATTTCAACAAAATTTTATTTGGAGTTATACAGTAGATATAAATACAAGTTAGTATGTAACTAAACTATGAAATATTGAAGTGACATAAAAAAATAGGTGAAATCATTACAATTTTACACCGGAAGGCGTCATACAATAAGTTCAGATCTGTTTATTGTTTAACTACCGACCTACATATGTGTACACATTTGTTGACTACTTCTGTTATCCTCTATAACATCAATCATTAATAATGGAATTATTCATTTTTACGAGTAAGGCAATTCATTTTTACGAGATAGGCAATAGGCATGTGTTGATTGTAGGTTCTACCTGATTTGTTAAATACTTTATTTTCTACAACAGTTGCATTAAGGGCAATCACAAGGTTGGACAAATTTGGAATCGGGGGACAGAACCAGAACGACCATAGCGCATCGTTCCTTGTCACTAAATCATTTATTACCATTAAAAAATTTATTTGTTTCACTGCACAAATATTGAATAAACCTTTTTAAAAATATCGTTGGTTAACTTCACGAAAAATTCACTTGTGCAAGTATTGTAGAACGAGTAAAATATGTGTAATAAAGATAAAAACCAAAAGAAGTTCATATACTAAAAGCAAAAGTAAATGTAATACTTCGCAAGCAACTTCCGAATTGAAGTTTCGATCCCGAAGAAAAACATTAGTTATTGAGGATAAAATGTCAGTCTGTTTCTATCTAGCAACATCAGTATATTGCACTCATCACACAGGTAAACAACATAAAACCAGAAAACTACTTAATTATATTAATTATAAACACAGAATAATATAAAACTTCAGCACCTTAGTATTTTTAAAGTAATTTTGCACATCCGGGCGGGACCACCTGGAGAAAATAAAAGTCAATTTTTAAAAATAAATATGTATCGTAAGGATGTTTAAGAACAGGCTAAAGTTACGGATCAAGTAACGTCATTCATTGATTCCCAGCTCACTGTCCTTAAAGGACGAAGAAGCAACTAGCTCAATTTAAATGTAAGAATTTTTCGGTAAACGGTGATAATCACGTTTTAACGTTTTCACTGGCCCATATTGAGTTGCAGCTCCAGAAGCTATATTTTGCACGTCACGGCGGTGGTCAAGTAGGAACCAGCAAACAAAGGCGCAAGGCAACAATGGTCACACTGCTTCACACCATGTTGAATTATACATATATGACATATTTAAACATATGTATGTTGTATGTTTACAATGTTATTCACACTGATTAATTTCCTTTTACATGTTATGATTCACTTTTATAATTATTCAACACTAATACTTTCTTGCTGGCAGGGATACGGGAAACACCATGGTAGCGGGCCTTACGCAGAGAGTATATAGGTAATATGTATATAGTTGACGGAGTAACACTTATCGATAGTGGGAATTTAACAAAAAAATCAATTTCTTTAGCTTTAGATCCCTTTGTTAGTAAATCCGCAAAAGTCTTGAACTTGAACAACTCAGCAACTTCTTTCAGTTGATTCCACTCTTCTTGCGGGCTGAACCAATATCCGAGGAGGATTTGGTTCATCAAGATAACTATTACTTTGCTGCATTTCTTCCCGAGGACCACTAGTAAGGTGTCCTGGAGTCCACGTGTGTCATTTCCCACGTGCTGTGTAATGGGATGAAAAGAAAAGCATACAACGTGTAATAATATTATATGACCTGGGTTACAAAAATCTGCTCTATTTGCAAAGACACGTTCCAGTGTCCAAACAAAATGTTCACAGAGTTGTTAGTCATATCTTGATCAAATGATAAGTGTGGTGTGGTGATCCATCGAATACATTATACATAAATAAATAAATACAGTTTGGCACACAGACAACTATAGTCAAATAGTTTCTAAAGGAAGTATCGGCATGTAGTTACTAGTTACATACACAAATAATGTAGCATTTAAAGTCAATATAATGTATCTATACATTTACTTATTACAGATATGTATGTATTGAGTATTAATCTTACAATGAGTATTAATTTTACACTACGTATAAACCCGCACCAGAAACAGATAACAGTTACTATCAACAAATTCCACGTACTAAACGGGCGAAGCTCTATGAAGATCAAAATCACAGTTTCTCTATTTACAAAGTAATGCAAAAAGTTTCATTCAAAGCTTTTATACTTTTATAGACATCGTACAAACAAATAAAGGCACCAAATAAAAAGCAGCGACTTTTCGCGAACGGAAGTGTAGAGTAAAAGTAAATAGTTCTAGGAATGAGAATAATAGACTTCTTCTACCTGTACGTAATTACATGTAAGTTATCAATTTTTAGTGTGCACTGCACCACATTCCATTTTCTAACGCACTTTCAACAGTACCTGTATCGGAGGAAGCAACAAGGCTGTAACGATTAGTATTTCCATTTAATAATAGAAACTAAAACAGGTGTGTTTCTTTCACAAGTGCTTCTCGACAAATTGAAACGTTATTGAAACTGCTCTACCAACCGAAAAACGCCTGAAACGGCAGGATTTTAAACCATTCCTACATTGCTTAGGAAAATCCACCTACTAAGTATGGTGCAAAGTTCAGAAAATGACATTTGAATGTCCATGGAAATCTTTGAGGGATCCCGTACGTAGTTCATAGCATACTTTTTCAGTTAGTAATAATGATACCAAAGTAATACAAATGACTGACAAAATGGCTAGCCAAATATGGGAAATATTTTGTGAAGTACAAAAAGATATCGTCCGCATACGAAAGAGCAAATTAAAAATAATATGGGTTGGAATCGTGAACGTAAATTATGGAATAAGTCCAATACTGCTGATGTTTTCGGTGTTTAAAATAAAATATAAATCTAGTATTACAGCGTTGCCCAACAAAACAACTCAGGTAGCAGAAGAAAATTGTGAAAGCGAAGTCAAATCATCACGACCGATAGGAGCAGTAGAAGCAACATGATTTAAAGCTTGATCGGAAGCTGGACTACTATTACGAAGTAGAGAAGACATTGTGCGGGGTCTTTCAGTGTCGTCTGATCCATTGCGATAATTACCTTGATCGTTCGGACGAACTAAGTTTCTGAGGGTAATAATTTTTTTAAATGTTTTAAACATCACATGCCACAGACAGAAGAAGAAGAAAGAGAGGAAGAAGCGCCAAAGAGCAATTAGAGAGAGTTTCCGAGAAATGTAAATAAGAAGAAATGATTGTAGTAACATAAAATCTCAATAACGTATGTATACTTTTGTATTTTTAGAGTACACCAACAGCAGGTACTCTCTCATATAAAGGTACGAAAAATCAATTGCGCATCATGCAGATAAAATACGATTATATGAAAGAGCACCGGTCCTATATAGACAGGACCTTTAAGACAGAGAATAGAAGAGAGAAAGCTAAGCTGTTTCAGATAGTAAAGCATCAAGAAATGTTAGTCTCAAAGAAGTTCACCATACGAAGGAAAACCATTACATGATACTCTGTCACGTTACATGATATTAAAATCCAAGCAAATACAAGTGTAGCTATATCAGAGAAGGTCAATGAATTATTGATCTTACCTTTTTCCGTAGTTTATGTGAATGAAAAGGAACACGATGCCTAGCACAAGGCAAATGGCTCCAACAACTATGTAAGAAACACCGAGGAATGGATTTTTCCCTCCTAGCAGGGACGTAGTGGATATCATAACAGATTTAGTTCCTTGAAACGATGCAACCGCAAATGCTGCAAGATGTATTAATTTCATTAACTAATAGGCTGTCAACAATAGTAATACAATAACAATAACCCTGTATCGTTGAAGAGTTAAAACGTGAAAACTACTTACAGTAAGTGATTTTTAAGGTGTAATTTGCAGGCGGAAGCCCATCCCGAATTCCTAGAAGGGGAGATGCTTGCTCGTGAGTCACGATTCGGTATAATTTGCGAAAATTGGGGAGGGCCGCTGTTCTCATCCATACTATGAAGTTCTCGTTTTCAATCCCATTTTTTAACTCCCAGAGGGGCTGCTTCCAGGCTAAAAATACAATATGTATATAGTACATAGAACCTATGTGTGTATATTGGGGAAATCATATAATAAACATTCGATTTTTGTTTTCAGCCATGAAATAATTATCAACCTGTGGGTTTTATGAATTTCGTCCATGCTTCGTGTCCCGGATTTTTATAGGCTTTAGACCACCAATTCGGATTTTTGAACTTGTACTGCTTGTCAGACTCCCACGCAATTCCCTCATCCGTGACGGGGATTTCCATTTCATCCTTGAATAATCTGATTTCGTCGTTAAACATGGAGTTAGCTATGGCTCCGCATGGAAAAATAATTTTTTTGTTTGCTGCAAAATAAACCACATGATAAAGGTCAATTAATGGCACATTATATAGTAAAAATGAACAAGTCAAATTACAAAAGCTGTTTGGTATGAATGCCAAACCCTCAAAATATTTAGCAGAACTACTCGTGACCAGCAGTTAATTTTCAATAACTTACAAAAGGAGAAAGGTTGGCAAGCATCATCCGGCTTTTCCGGATGCGCTGGAGATCCAGTCAAGCCTAGAAGTTGTTTATCATCTCTGGACTTGACGTAACGCCGATGATTTTGATAGAAGTTGGTAAGTGCATAGTACATGTACACCTTACCCTAAAATTTAAGAAAAACCAATACCTCATTTATCACAAACTAAATAAACAAAATGCTGAGAAACATTAGTAAAATGATGGGTATCAAACCTGAAATGCCTCAGTGATTTGAAAATGTATAGGAGCACATTGGCAAGATTCCGACTCGTTTGCAGCTATAACATCAGCACATCTGAGTTCTGGATATGCCGTCCCATTCCCTGTCCCCTCCTTAATGCAATTTGTGTACTCAACAGACTTCTCTTTGACATTGTCTGAGAAAAATAGGAGGCCTATCCCCACGGGGATAAATAGGATTCCAATTACGAAAAATGTGGGCAATACAGTTCCAGCTGTGAGAATCGGCTGCCAAGCAGCTAGACGCTGTTGTTTAAAAGCAGAATCTGTAACACAATTAAAATGTATAGTTTAAAAAGTGTTGGAACGAAAACATTCACTCGCAATAAAACGTTGTATGCAGCAACTTACAAGTGCTTTACACAAAATAACATCAAAAGTAAGCAATTTGTTACGTTATTCAACAATCACCTACATACTGGATTTCAACATCAATCAACTGAGAAATACACACTATAAACAGTTTTGAATAACGTACTCGCTGGCTTCTTCGAATGGTCGGCTTCAGCCATATTATCCTCAAACGTTTCTTAGATCCTTCCTTACTTCATACAAAAAAATAGGCGAGTCCAGTCACGAGCAGCTCTTCGATTTTAACTATGGGTTAACGGGAGTAACCTGAAAAAAACGAATATTGAACGTAATTTAGTCATTTCTGTTCTCCTATAATGACACAATGAATCAACGACCGCAAATACCATTATTTATTTACTATTTACTTTACTGATACCCAATCATCCTGGAACAATCTTATTTTCACAGTATTTTAGTATTATTTCCAGTACGTACTACGTATACATAATGATAATACGAGATAACCACATTATTAAAAGTCTCTTGATCAAAATTTTGAAAACAGGACAAAATTAATTATTTGAGCACAAAATAAACATATTTTCAACATCATTAATCTTTCCACTCCCGATGGACAAAAACAAATGACTTCAATACGTATCAATAACAGAAATATTCCCAAAATTAACATAAACGTAACATCAAATACAATAACAGAGAAAACAAGGAAAAAACATCACAAAATTTTTCTCCATACCTTGAGAAACTTCCAAGTGATTCTTCATTTTTCCCCCAAGATTTACGAAATTGTTGAAGGACTGAAAAAAACTAGTTTCCACATTTCCTTCGCCTGAAATCCAAAAATTTTGTTGGAAATACACGGAGATTTCTGAAAAACATTCAAAAAATGGGAGAGACCAGAAAATTTTGAAGGATTTTAGAATTGAAGAGGATCTCTTTCACCTATTTTTCCTACGAGTGACTGATTCAGACTGAAAAAATCCTTGAGAGAATATATTATGAGTGGCATATATGGGGACAGATATATACATATGGCCGTGTGTAAATCGTATGTACGTATATAGACTTCATATATGTACGCATATATTAATAAAGGGGAAAATACGAGCTCAAATGCGCAAGGGCCTGTCAGGGTTGTCCATGCTTTCATATGTCCTAAAATCCTACAATAAATTCCCATATGGAAAAATTTGTATTTACAGACAGCTGTCCAATTTGTCCAATATTGTGTGGTGCGAAAACACAGTATGACAAATGTCCTCGAAATATAAAATACGGATTTAAAAAAAATCCTATATAGAAAGACACAATTATTAGTCATGGAAAATCCCAGAGACATTTGTCCCACGGATATACCCAAAGACATTTACAGTCTATCTATCTCGATTTACCGAATACTTTGACACTCACTAGTAAGATTTAGTCAAAAAGCAGTGTTACTCTGTATATTTTTGGTTTTATGTATATAATATAAAATTTTATATTTTAAAATATGTATAGCCTGAAACACTGGTGATGGATATTTTGGATCGAACACAACAGACAGCTTAAGACTAGGCCATACTTTGGCTTGAACACAAAAGACAGTGCAGGACATATTTTGGCTAGAACACAATAACTAACTAATTTGACTAGAACACAATGACTTACTAAGGACATATTTTGGCTAGAACACAATAACTAACTAAGGACATATTTTGGCTAGAACACAATAACTAACTAAGGACATATTTTGGCTACAACACAAAAAGACAAGGAAATATTTTACGTAGAAACCCAAAGACAGCGTAAAACATCTTTAGGCTAGAAATCCAAAGACAGTTTAGGACATCTTTAAGCTAGAGCACAAAAGACAGCTTAAGACATGAGCTTAAGCCAGCTTAAGACTTCTGGCCAGACCAGAAGAGACAACTCCTAACATATTTTGACTAGACCATAGAAATGACATATTTTGAACAGGACAAAAAATACAGGGTTCAGGCAAAGTTTCAGTTAGGACATTTCTTGATCCGACCGTGCTTTAACGAGAACATGAAATACTAATTACAGATTTAAGTAAAATTTTGTCTATGCAATCACAAAACATGTGTCTACTTTTAGGACAGATATTTCTTGTCGGACACACAAAATTACATACTAGGTATGTCTAAGGGATGCTTCAGTGACAGCGAATATGGCGTAGCTGCCCAGTTGGTCAAATGACCTTTACCAGTACGACATCTAGCTTTCACTTAGGACATGTCTTTTCCCAGGAAAAGAAAAGTCTTGGTCGGACACTAGACAACATGTCAAGGACCAAGTTTTATCATTACATAAATCCATTACATAAGCAAATTGAAAGCACAACCTGGAATGCTAGCACAATTAAGGTATTCATAGACACAATTGACAGAACAATTTACGACAATAATTGTCCAAATTAATTCCACCACATACAAAGTAACATGGTGCATTTGTCTATTGGATCCCAAGAGATAAGGTGATTCACAAATCTTATATTTGCAGGAAATGGCACTCCGAATTTCAAGTTAAGCCACTGAATTGCCTAAAGCCACAAGCCTTTTTATCTCTTGTTATCTCCACACAGCCCTTTCCTGGGCATTCCTATATGTACCACCCACGTTATTCCTCTTATCAGTAATTGAAGGTAAATATCTCCATCATGTCATTTCACTCATCCATGTTTACTATAACACTGCCCACGTACAAATGCTGGTCGTAAAGCTATAGCAAAGACATGGATTTTAAGCTTAACACAAATTTATCCTCTGAAGGAGTTTTAACATGGACATCGTGGCCGACTTACCCAATGGATACGGTCATAAGCGTTTATTTTTTGCATCGTAAAAATCCTGTGCTGTCCCTATTTATGACCTAATGCCATTTGCATGATTAAATGTTGTCTTCTCCGATATCCTGGCCTTTTTTATGACATTTAGTTTGGATACCTTTATACGGCTATATACGCGTGCCTATATATGTACATACATACCTATATATATTATTCTCTTATAAATATTTCTCGTACAAATTATATTCACTTAAAACCAAATATGCATTTGCACATAAACATTCATGCTTTATATTTGCATAGACACACGTGCTGATGCTATTTAACCCTTTCTGTGACTCACGCAGGGGGAAAGCGATATAGCCACGGCCTATATGAATGTCAAAACTGGCTATATGTATATCTGCGTATGTAACAAGAAAAATAAATAAGGACACGGAGGAAGGCTATTACATGTCCTAGTAAATATCCGCGTATTCTCCATTACTTAGGAGAGACACTAATTTGTTTTTGTTTTATTAGCGGAAAAATGATTTTTATTAATTATTTTTGCACCTTTTATTTGGTCCGGGTAATGAAAGGATCTTGTTGGGGTAGAGAGAGACAGGAGACCAGGTTATCTATTTATTACGAAAGACAGAACGGACCGAAGTGTGTAAGCAATGGCTTAATCAATTGTCCTATGAGGAACCGTGTATGGTGCCTGTGGGGAAATGATGACCTTTAATGGATGTATTAGGTCCACACAGAGCTAATTACGGGAGGGTGCATAAATTTCCAATGAAGTATTTATACAGTATAGGCGGTATATTGATTTTCCCCCATCGATTCCCTCCAAGGAGAAATCGTCCCACTTTTTTTAAATGGCCAAATCATAACGTCAGTATAAAACCCGTGGATTGGTGCCCGGGAAGGCGATGTAGGTCCGTTATCGGATCCGGGAAAGGGAGACTTTTTTGCCATGTGGACACACTTTTCCCGATCATTTTTCGTGCGTTTGATTACAGAGACTTAAGCACAAGGCTATATAATCAGAATAAATATCATCGACGCTAACTTAAAGAAATAATTCACGGCTAATCTAAGGAATAATTAACACACAATCAAAGAAATAGCTCACGCCAAATAAAGAAATAGTTCATGCCTAGTCAAAGAAATAATTCACGCCTAATCTAAGGAATAATTAACACACAATCAAAGAAATAGCTCACGCCAAATAAAGAAATAGTTCATGCCTAATCAAAGGAATAATTCACGCCTAATCAAAAAAATATTAATTCACCCCTAATCCAGAATAAATAAAGCATGCCTAATAAGAAAAAGCTCCACGACTAATTCTCTGCCCAAACCTATTCATAGGCAATCAAGGTAAAACGAGCGT
>JAQGBT010005617.1:0-13971 GCA_034698585.1 Disparrhopalites patrizii
AACTCCGACAAAAGCAGATGACGCAAATGGAATTCAAGTGTATCTTTTAAAAAAAATTAAGGTACAAGTTTTTTTTAAATTTTAAATCTTACGTTGACCACAGAGAAAGCATTTTGGAAGGTTAAATTGGTGAGAAGTAAAAACATGGCTCCATTAATATTCATGATTCCTTCTTGGTCTTTGTCTTGCTGCAGGTAGATGATTCCCACTAGCAAGGCGACAAGCTGTACAGAAGAATACAAAGTATTTGTATATAGTAAATTAAAAATTAGACATTGAGGACACGTGAAGTTCTTAATGTAAATATTAAATTTTGAAATTGAAATTTTGATTTAAAAAAAACGGAACATCTTGGAATACAAAAATGCTCACGATTGTAGTGACCACCCGGATACCGACAATGAGAGGATCTTTGAACTGCTGCTTCCAACACCGGCCAAAGACAGCTAGAAACTGCTGGAACCAGGAAGCTTTGTACGGTGACTTAACATTCCTGGCGTTGTCCACAATCTTTTGATCCACTCTCTGTTGGCCGATTGACTCGACGGCTCTCTGAAATTTTAAAATGGTTTTACTCTTAATAATAATGAACTGGTTAACTGTACCAATTTTTTTTCAAAATTTTCCAACTCCAATTTCAAAGCAAAATTAGGAGCCGTTGAAAAGAGTGTACCCTCATATCTCTGCCAAGGGTCCCATCATAACTGTTACAAATGTGTTGAACTCTCTCCTTAGACTTTTGCCCAGCCTCATCGTCGTTGGGGTCAATGGCGAGAGTCTGGATGAAAAAGTCCGCCGGGTTGTAATGTGCCGGACAAGAATAGTTTAATCTATAAATCCCGGGAGAGTTACACATTTTAAATTTGATTTAACAATTTATATAAAAAGTAAAAATCAATTCACTCATGTAAACATGTTTTGGAAAACGGAATAAATGTACATTTATGCTTTTTAGAGATAAGCCAAACCTGGAAAAAAATGGAACTGCCTTCTTCACATTCCCTAAATACGCCGTTCTTCCTTCGGCCATGAGAAGGAGTCGATCGAACATTTCAAAGACATCGGACGATGGCTGGTGAATTGTACATACGATTGTTTTCCCCTTCCGTGCCATGTCTTTTAGGACGGAAATCACGCTCCGGGCCATATAAGAGTCCAAACCGGAAGTTGGCTCGTCACAGAACATGAGTCCAGGATTGGTTAATACCTAAAGGTAGATGTTCCTCCATTAAGCCAAACATGCACCGTGGATCAAAAAATGTGTTTTCATATTGACAAAATCTGATAAGTTTAAAGGTTTTCAGAATACTTCGGATGCAAAAGACAGCCTCTTCATTTCCCCACCGGAAATCCCTTTGATCCTCCCCGGTATCCCAATGGACGTATCCGCACATTTGATGAGGTTTAACTTTGATAATTAATTTAACACGTACAGAAAATCAGTATCTACGATATATTTACGATTTAATATCAATATTCTTACATTAGTAGGCCGTGTTTTACGATTTTTGTATAGTGTATAGCTTACTTCTTTTATGACTTCGTCCACTCTCTGTACTCGCTGCTTGAAGCTGATGTTCTTATCCATTCGCAAACGAGCTTGGAAAATTAAATGTTCTCGGACTGTCATCGTTCCTGCGTTTTTTGGTACAAATTAAAAAAAAATCTCTTGTATACCTTCATATTTGAATTTTTCCCTTTCAATTTATCCAGTAAAATAATAATTTTTGACTATGAACAAACCTATGAAGAGGTCATCTTGCTGGACGTAAGCGGAAATGGCAGCTAACATCGTTGAACTAGTCACAGGCACTCCATTGACATAGCGTTCTCCCGATATTTTTAAATTCCTCGTATTGCGAAATGTGAGAACGTTTAATAACGTAGTTTTCCCCGCTCCACTGGCTCCCATTATGGCGATTAATTGACCCGGATACACGATTCCCGTTACTTAAACACGAAAAAAATTGCAGTATAGACGTTTTTTGTACTCTAATGATATTTAATTATTTTAATTGCTTTCTCTTAATTTAAATGTATAGTAAAATACTCACCGTTATGCAAAATAGTTTTTGAAGACTTTTTCTTCCTTTTCAAACAGCCTTTGCCCTTCTCCACATCTCCACTCTGCCCGTCGTCATCGGGTCCAACTCGGACATTGACGTCTTTCCAGGAATAAATCAAGCCTCCAGACACTTGCATGAATACACTGTCATCGCTGCTTTGAGATGAAGTAGATGTCGAAGAATTCCGTTTTATGGGAATTGCCCCCGGCTGATAATTTGTGGTCCTTTCCATTCCTGAGGCTGACCTTCCTCCACCTTCGCTTTTATCATCAATGACGGACAGCATGGTGGTGTCACCGATTCCGGGTCGAATGATGGATGGACCACCAGACGGCATGGTTGTATCCCCTTTATTAATCGGAAATCTTTCATTCTCATGTCCACGTGGCCTCTCCGTCTCCCTGATGACTTCAATCTCCGGCATTTTCGGGGCTTCCACGATCATCTCTGGAATCGGCTGGGGAATCTTTGGGGCTTTTTTCTTGAAACTATCAGGAGGGAAAATGGGAGCTGGTGTGAGTTTCCGACCTGGGGAAGGTAATTCGTCCACGGAGGAGCCGGTCATAAATAGATTTTGACGAGGAGTGGTTCTCCGGAGGACCGCTGGATCTGGAGTAAGTTCATCGTCATCCGAAGAAGTTTCGGAGGTCGAAGTTTCATCACTTGAGGGCGGCCTTTCCTGAGGAGGTGATCGTGGGCGGAGGGATTCGGTATGTGGGGCAGGTTGTATTGGTGGTTTATTATTTCTTCTCAATTCCTCGTCGTCACTACTAATTGCGGAAGTAGAATCAGGTACTAAAATCTTTAGATTATTATTATTATTTTGGTTTGCAATCCGGTCTGCTTTTGGCTTCAAATTGTTCAGGTTAAGTGATGGCTTTGGTCTGGGGTTAACGGGTGGCGGGAGATTTTTTGTGGGAGCATCCTCATCCACATCATTGGCCTCTTCCTGTTTCGTAGCGGGATTATTCTGATTTCCAGGTTTAATTTCCGGTGGCAATTGGAGAATCCCATCGTTTGGTGGAATCTCATCCACATCGTCTCCCATGGCGGAGGAAAGGGAAGATGATTTTTGTCTTCTCAGGCGAGGATCCATCCTAAATATTCCTGGGGGTAACAACGGCTTTTTGTGGGTCGTTGGAGAGGATTGGAGGCGATTTGGCACTAGTTGGATGTCTTCGGAAGAGGAGGATGATATCGAGGATGAACTGGAGGTAGATTCCAATGCTTTTCGGGGGGAATCCATATTTTGAAGAGGTTTGGATGCATTCCCCAAATTTTGGGGAACTCCCCGTGGCTGGGGAGCGGGAGGCTTGGTTTTATAATTAATCGGAGGCGGTGGTGAGTCGTCGTCATCGGAATTTGATGAGGAAGATCGAACCGAGCTGGTGAAGGAACTCATGGAGCTTTTTCTGTTCACTGATTTAAAGGAACTGTCCGAGTCGAAGTCTGGAGTTTCGCCAACGTGCTAAACACGTAACATTTATGGTCAGACTAAATTAATTGTCCCTTTTTCACATTATACAATCGTAATTACTTTCCCTTGGCCGCTTTTTCCTTTCTGATACTCATTACCCAAAAAATTGCGGATGAAAAATCGCTGACAAAAAATCTTTCGTTTAAAGGCAACTCCGACCAGATTAACATGGGAAATTTTGACTATCAGTATTTGCCGTCAGCTTCTACAGAGGATCATAAATTTTGAATGCACTTAAATAAGCTTCATCTCTTTTATGAATTATATCGGTGCTGTATTTAACCCCTTCATATTATCATGTTTATTTATTTTTTTTGTTTAGATTGAAGTTCCAAATCCCCAGCAGAAAATAAATCCTACCGGCGTGAGCTTTCTGGCCTAGTTATTCCACATAATTAATTCCGAATCTGACCATTTACGTTAAAATAAAACCAAGCTGGAAATTTTAAAAAAAACCTCACCTCAAATTCGATCGCTACCGGTCTTGGATTATCCATTTCGGTAAGTGGATTTTCTGGATCCAGGTATATTAATTATTTTGGTACTTTAGCCTCTTTGTTTTTCTCGAAAACTCACTGGCGTTTTACACAGATCACATGTCCAAGACCTTTTGACGCCGCAAATGTTTGCGTACCTATTTCTAGAATTGTGTCACTTTTCTATTGACGTAGGTATGGTTTTTTTTGTAACTTTTGTTTTGATTTAACGGAGGATGTCAGTCTGAAATGGCTCTCCTCAATTTTGATGTGACTGCTGATTTAAATTCGAATTCGGGTTGAGATATTAATTTTTTTTTGTCAGTCGCAGCAATAAAAATTCTTTGAATCAATCACATTAGTTACTACAACGGAGGCGAATCACACAAAAATGACCAACATGAGTTATAATCGGGTGTAGGAAAATAGACCTGTCTCTCATGTTTTAATCACTCCAAAAGATGATATCTGTAATGTTTTATAAAAGGTTCTCCGTCTGCATTTAGGTTGTGCATGACATCGATGATAAACAAATCGGACATTCCTTTGGGATTACGTGCCATTTTTTGCAGAGTGAAAGGCTACGGAAATTGGAAGCCGAATACTATACACTTTATACAGGTAAGAACTCACATAAATAATTAAATGCATATAGTACGAATATGATTCCTATAGATAATTTAAATAATTCCGTGTAATCCTCGATTGAGGATGGAGTACATAGTCAAGGACAGATGTGAAATAAATTGTACTCACACTAAGCCCAACTTTTTCCCAAACTGAGGTTTGACGCAATATTTGCCAGTATAGCTGTCCATAAATTTTGGCATGGTTTTTGTATTTAATATATGTATGTTTTTGTATTTATATATTTCTCGCCGATTACTTTCACTTCCAATGATGTGTGGAAGATAAAAACTGGTAGGTTGACGCTGTCCAGTGTTATCTCTACCATTTATCATGGGCTCTTCATGCAATTTTTATGATACTGGAGGGCTTCAAATATAAATTGGAGTTTCCATATACACTTGGCTTTTTTTCACTGCACACTCTACTGCGAAAAATGCCAAATATTTATTTATCAATATAATAGCTCTGTATGTATGTAAATACCCATGTATCTACATCGAATGTGGGTATATAGCATATGACAGCATTTAATTCGTTTTTTTTTCATTTCGACATACGATGTGTTTTTCTTCCTGAAGATCTATGGTAAATATTTAATCGAAAGTTTTTCAGGGTCAATTTCGTTTTATAATAATGGGATGCCGATGCGGGATTAATCAATGTCGCGAAGGTAAAGGCTTTGTCCACAGTTTTTCTCGTAAACAATGCAAATCTATCGGTTTATTATAGGTGCCTATACCATTTAATAGGAATGTAATGTGACGATGCTTACACTTAAGCCAAGGATATAAAATAAATTTTTAGGCAGTATAAAGTAAACATAAATTAAATACCGATAAACTCATCAATCCTGGAATGCATTAAAATTATTGCAATCAAATATCATTAAAATACGTAGAAAAAACATGTACTTTTACATTGTAAAATGCACATGACGTACAAAATGAATTGTTAATTGACTTTAAATCAGTAAATCTTTATTGCCATTTTCCTACATTTTTTTCCACGACAAAATCAATGATTCTTCACCGTCAGTAAATTACAAGTAATCCTTATTAAATATTTTGTACGTAACCCAAACTATGCGTGAAATATTATTTGTACGCAATTTTGTTTTACAAATTCATACAGTAAGAAAAAATCTTGGTGACATGTAATAAAATTCAGTAATATTAGGATTAATAATAAAATACAGAGAGCAAGTAGCAGTTAATCTGAGAAATAAACTAGCAAATTCAAACGCAAAAGTAAATCGCATAATTTTGTTATTGGAGATCAGGTCACACATCTTTTTGACTTTTCTTATTACTCGCCTTCTTTCAATGTTTTTTTTTATTTGCTGCTATTTTTGGTTCTGAATGGTTCCAGTTGCTTTTGAAGCAACTCCAGTTTTGTGTACAGTAACGAGTATATGTGATTAATCAAGTATAGGAATCAGGTGATTAATCAGTAGGTTAAAAATGGCTACTTATAAAAATGTGTTTTGTTTTTCCTTTTTGGTAAATGATAGTTATAAGGGCACAACTTGAGCGGTAAGATCGTAGTAACAGTAACAATTAATTTGTATTATGGTACAATTTTTTTACAATGAACTAGGCTATATACACTACATTTTTTTTTATCTCTACGATCACTCCACTCCATTTTAAAGAGGATTTTTTTTCCAATTTTTTTTCCTGTCAAAAGATCATTATTATTCCCTTAACAAAGGAGTCAAGGTTAATCCCCCCATGGAGTTGTGATTGACTAAGAAGGCGAGCTGAGTCACTCCGCCCCCACCATTATTGAGGCAACCGGGAGGGGCGGAGGACTCGGTTGGTAATGAGGCCGTCGTTGTGAGGAAGGTGAGTACATTATGACTAGTATTAGTACCATTATTAAGGTCACCATGGTTGCTCATGGGAACCAAGTTATCACCGGTCAAAGGGTTGAGAGTATTGCTAACCGGATTCACTTGTGTGAAATTTCGGTTATTATTATTATGATGATGATGATGATTTCCCTGCAAAAGAAGAGCCTCAATAACTCCCCGTAACTCCTCCGCGCCCAAATTATTCACGGTAGCCTCCAAATTAGAATTCCCCTCCATCCAAGCCGCCTCATTGGAAGTATCCGTATCCCCTCCAACCGGAGCCAGGAACAAGCCCGAATTATTGAATTTGGGTAAATTTAAATTTTTCTCCTCCATCATCCAGCTCAATGTTGAGGAGTCTACAAGTGGAGGAGGAGGAGGAGAATCCTCCATTTCCAGGAGGGCATTGCTCGTATTCAACAAAAGGATTTGGGGCTGGGAAGCTCCCGTCAAATCCGGATTCCCTAGGACTTCTGGAGAAGAGTCCAGGCCCAAGGTCATGGATGAGGATGAGGATGGATATTGATCCAAATCCGAGGTCAGGGCCTCTTGTAACAATAACCCGGAAGTCTCTCCCGGGTCCTCCAAATCCAAGGGTTCGGAGATGGTCAAATGGAGATTGTAGGTGGCATCATCCTCCTCTTCTTCCGCCTCTGGAGGAGGGACATGATCCTCTTCGGATCCCGGGGGCGTGGCTCCGGTGGTGACCGTCAAAAAAATGGGCGGCGTCAGAGACGCTGAGGTAGTTGGCAAAGCCATTTGAACACTTGATGATAAATTAGTAGATGAAGAAGAAGGAAGAGGTGGAGGGAGGAATTCTTCCTCCACCTGTTGTGGCTGGATGTTATTGCTTATTATATTCGTCATATTTGGAAGCAGTGAATTGTTGTTATTTGCACTATTATTGCTTACGTTACTTTTGTCCCTATTATTAGTCGTCGTCGTCGTCGTACTACTGGAGTCATCACTACTCTTATTGTTCTTGGTTTTATTATTGCTATTACTACTTAAATTTGCACTGCCCTCGCCTACGGCGGAGCGAGGGCGGTTGAAAGAACTGCTGATTGATATGGCATTTCCGGAAGAAGGGAGACCGTCTAGAGAAAGTAACAAAAAATACGTCAAAAATCCCATCAATCACCATAAAAAGCATCTCATTTAGAAGGGAAAGGAGTGAAAGACAGGTATTATTGCGTGTTTATAAGTTTTTGTAATGTGAATAATAATTTATTATAATAATTATAAACAGAATAATAGCCAAAAAAATACGCCCATCTAATCCCACTTACAACTGTTGAAGAGAGAGTTGGTGGAATTGCAATTCAAAGGCGGAACATATTCTCCCCGATTTCTGTGCACCTTCAAATGCTTGTACAAATTGGCTTTCATCCGAATTCCTTTCCCACACAAGGGACAGACGTGACTCTTGGAGTCCGAGTGGATGCTGACGTGCTCCTGGACAGAAAAAAATAGTTTCCCGGAGAAAAAGGTATTAAAATACAGTAAAGTGCCGAGAATTCCTCACGACCAAACCATCCATCATCTTTCTTGACATTTTTTTTTTCTCTCTCTCTCCCTGTTTATATTCTGGCCGTAAACATTTATCATTCTCCGCCCACTTGCTGCGGTATGTTATACCTATATGCTTATGGAAATATTAGTCCTATAAAAGAGAATTTGAAAGGGTTTTTCCACCACGTGGAAATTAAATCCAACTAGAATGGGACCTTCTGTCAACATTTAGAAAGGGGGAGGGATGGAAATTGGAAACTTGTTATTATACATTCCGGATTTTTTTTTGGCTTACTTTCAGATGTGTCTTCGTCTTGAATTGTTTGGAGCACACGTGGCAAGCAAATGGTCGTTCCTCTGAATGTCGAACCGAATGCTTTTTGAGCTCAAAGAGCTTGTGAAAACGCTTGTGACACACCGGACATTCGTGCTCATACTCACCCTCGTGAATCCGGACGACATGGAGACTCCAGCTGGTGTGATGCTTGAATCTGCAAAGGACCGGCAGATTATGTATTTGTTATTATCTGTTTTGATTTGTTTATTTTCTCCCGTTTTTAACTCAAAATGAAAATATTTTTTACAGGTGTAAATCATCAGTAAAGGGAATTGACATACCTTTTGCCACAATACTCACACAGGTATTTGTGCGCCTTGCTGTCCGTGGCATGAACCTTTTGATGTTGGTACAAGGTACTGGGCGTTTTGAAGCATTTTTTACAAATATCGCACTTGTAAGGCCGCTCTTGACTGTGGGTCAGCTTGTGAGGCTCTAGGCATCTAGCTTTTACTCTAAAAAAAATTAAATAATTGACCCAACTTTATGTTTTGTAATCGATCACGAAAGGGAAATGTAGGTATTCTTCAGAATTTTGGTAAATGGGCTCCAAAATGTTGGTACAAGGGCTCCAAAATTTTAGTAAATGGGTCCATAATTTTAGTAAATATACTGGATAATATATGCAGTACCTTTTGCCACAAATATCACAATTTTTCCACGTAGTCCGATTGCTATGGAAGAGTCGGAGATGTCGTCGCATGGCCAGGTCGTTCTTCATGAGCTTCCCACATTGGGGACAGGTTTGCTCGCCCTCCTCATGAACTACTTTGTAATGGTACCTCATGTGGCAATTGAGAGCGAAGGTCTTTTTGCAAATTGGACATCTATAGTCAAAAATCAATCAATCAACATGTATTAATTAATCCCGTTAAAAGCAGCAGGATGTCATCCCCTTGAAATCGGGATGTGGGCGTGGCTAGAACAGCCCAAGCCACGCCCATATCATGAGGTACACACGTAATTTATTAATCATGGTCTGTATACATATAGGAATAATTAAAGACTGAAAGTGCTTTGTCTTACTCGTGTTCCATGAAATGAGGCACCCAATGCACGACGTATTTGTCAATCTTGACATAGTCCCCGCAGACATCACAGGGGAACAAAGGGTCATCATCTGGCTCCAGTCCATGAGTGATGAGATGGTCCATGTAATTCTTGGAAGGCGATGGAATCATGAGCTTGCAGAACTTGCATTTCCAGCTAATTACGTGCTTCGCGTCGAATAAGAATGGATTCAGATTCTTGATCATGAACTTGGACCTAAATTTTCGGAATTTCTTTTTTTAGCATCCTATTTACACGGGTAAGTAGAGACTCCAAATGAATGTTTTAAAAAATAAAGTTGTGGATCATTTAAAAGTTTTTATATTAGATGAAATATCACTAGAGTTCCTTATTGGTTACTGTTTTTTCATTTTGAACTTGAAATCGTTCTTGGAATTGATTTTGCAAACAGTCAGAATTTTGACAAAATTCGAACCCAATTAAACAAACCCAGTGAAAATGATTAAATACCTTCATCAAGTTCATGTTTCAGATTTCTCCTAATGTCCTAATTCAACTATTAGTTTTTCAACTATTAGTTTTTCAACTATTATTTCAACAATGCATTTGAAAGTAAGCTCACAATCGGAACGCTCGAGTATAATTGCGATTTCAATTGTGTTTAGCATTAAAGTGTTTTCTAAATAATGTTACAAATTGCACTGTATGTTGAGCAAAAACAGTGGATAAGATATAAGAGAATAGAAAATAATAATATAAGAAGAGAATATGAGAATTGAGAACCAAATAAAAAACAAATTTAGGATTACTTTAAGGCTTACTAAAAAAATGTCATTTCAACAAGAAACATCTTCGTATATAATTAATCGGCAAGAAATATCCTCGTAGTTAATCAATTTTGACTATTAAAAAAAACGGAATTGTCCAGTAAGAGTGTCTGGCTAAAAATTTTCGAACTTAAAATAGAACTTGGTGCGGAAATGGATACACGCAAAGTGAACCTTGAATTTGAACCGATGAAGAACTCTATAGAAGTGTGTTTAAATGAATTAATAGCTATATATAGAAGGTCCAAGGAAGAATCTCCTCACTTGAGTCCTTTGCTTTTCCGAATGATCCGATGGATGAAGAGCCAATCCTCGGCATTAAGAACCCGGGAGACGAGATTGGAATGTTCCCCTTGGGTCTTCTTCATGAGCTCCGCCGCTCTCTCCTTGAAGGTTTTATGACTCAAGGAATCATCCTGATTTAGCTCCAAGTCATCGATGATATTGTTCCCATCCACATCCTCCTCCTCTTCCTCCTCCTCTTCTTCTTCCTCCTCCTCCTCTCCGGTCAAATACATATCCATGTCATCCGTGTCATCCTCCCCCGAATCAACGAGGGGAAGTCCTCCTCCATCCGTTCCAGGAGATGTCCAATCATCCTCTTCCAATCCGAACAATTCCTTCCCATCCAAGGACTGTCCGCTCAGGAGGACGTCCTTGGTATGGGAGAGATTGTCATCAAATTCATTGTCCCTTTCAATCTCCTCCCGATCCTCCGTCGTTCCATTCTGGAGGTGATTATTGAGCAATTTCAACTGTATTTCCTCCCCAATTTGTTTGGAGCCCCCAACGGCGTTGGTTGGAGCCGGAAGTAATTTTTTATTTCCTTTCCTCTTACTCTCCTTTTTCTTCTTGTTCCTCCTTTTATTGCATCCAAGGATTCCACCCCCCAAATCCTCCGCGAAATCCTCCACCAACGTGCTCATTTCCGTGTCTGACAAATAAACAAGGAAAGATGAGGTATAAAGGCTTCCAAAAAAGCCTACCTCTTATTGTTTCATGAGATTTAGATGACATACAAAAAAAAATCCCCCGGGGAAATAAATGTGTTTTTGTATAGGTGTGTAATAGTGTCGTATGGTGTATTTTCTATCCCAAATAATTGCGGTCTATTTTACTATATAGATAAGGACAATTATAGAAATTGCTGACAAAGTCAAATAGAATCCCGAATCTCTTTTTATGTCTTATCGCTTTTGCAAATGCATAATAACTAGGCTATTCCGATTGCCCAATAAAATTAAGAATACACATAAAAGCCATTTTTAGGATTGTCTCTCATAACACCTCTTACCATTGATTTAGCCTCGTCTCATGCAGCCTTTGAGACGTTCTGGGCCTCCTCATCTCCTCCTCTTCGTGCTGGAATTTGATGAGAATTGCTCATGTTTTCCCTATTTTTTTCGGTGGACTTTCTCCCCCCTTTTTTTTTTGAATTTTCTTCTCCTTTTTGGATGTTTTTCTTTCCTGTTTTCGGATGTCTTTCTCCTCTTTTGGATGGTTCCTTTCTTTTGGATGGTTCTTCTCCTCTTTGGGTTGGCTCTTCTCCTCTTCTGGATGGTTATTCTCCTCTCGGTTTTGTCTCGGTTTGGTATTTATCCTTTTTCTTCCATTTCCCCCAATTTTTTCCCAAGTAATAACTTATCCCAACCACTATTCCAAGCCCATATAAAACCTCACTTTTTCTCTCCCGAAGAGATTGTATCACGTTTTTTTTATTGCTTCAAATGATGATTTAATCACAAGAGATATCAAACCCCCCAAAAAAAGCTACGTATATTTTTATGGACCAGAAAAAGCTACGTTATAATTGTACGACCAAAAAAAATTGATTTTTATTTTCCTTTTCCCCCGTAATAATTTTTCCACCCAAGAAATAGAAGAATCACATTGATCTTGATTTTGAGGAAGGAGGGCAAAAGGAGGAAGGTTTGAAGCTTTTGATGCGGACGATAGGGATGGAAAAGGAGACAAGGATGGTGATGATGATGATGATGATGATAAAAAGGAAGAAGAAAAAGGGGGAAAGAATCGACCTCCTTCAACAACAGTCTCAGTATGTATGTTGGCCTAAAAAAGGAAGGAGATGGAGGGGAAAAAAAAAAGAAAGGGTGGATTTTTGGACAAGTACAGAGAGGAGGGAAGGAGGAGGAGAAGGAGAAATTCGGTGGAAAAGCGTGGAATGGAAGGAATTTATTAAGACTCAAGAAATACTACTTTTTCAGACCATTCCAGATCTCCTTACGTCTCCATGGTCTTTTAATAATAGGGAGAGTAAAGGGGAAAGGAGGTGGAAGGTATACCGCTACAGTGGGACAGACTCATGGATGTATGAAATATGTATTAAAAAGTGTAGGCGAAAAACTAAAAAGGGGAGCACAAAATCAATATTGAGTTTCTGTATCGAGAGAGAGAAAGAGTGGGAGAGGGAATGAGAGTGAGAATTTATATATATGTCTGGACTGGAAAGTTACTAAGAAGTGAAAAGAGCCCAGGGTTGTTGTAAGTAGTAGGAGTAATACATAGGAGGAAAAATACCCGCAAAAAAAAAAACCTGGAGGAGCCCGGGAAAGACCCGAAATGTTGTAAGTATAGAGTAGGAGGAAATACTCTTTTCCCTCCCACTTTTTTTTTTTTGATTATTCTTGAACTTTTGCTATAGCGGCTGGAGAGAGCAGCCGAATGCGGGTTTTTTGGGTGCTACACGCACAATACGCACAATTGTGCGTGTTGTACAGAAAAGGGTTTGGTCCCACTACAAAAGCCCGGGCTTTCCCTCCCAATTCATTCCCACGCACTTTCCCCCTTAGGCGGGATTTCCTATAGAAGGTACAGTATGTACATATGCGTTTCTCCCGCACAGCGCCGAATGCAATGGAAACGTTTTTTTCACTTTCATGTATCTTTTGCCTTTCTTTTTCGGTATGGATCTATTTTTAACATTTTTACGATGTTTATTTTACCTTGTTTGAATGTTTAGAGAAGCTTTGAGGTACTTTCCCCCTTTCGAATGCTACTCCTTTGTATAGAGTTCATTATGGGTCATTTTATTCTCATTTCTGAACTCAAAATCATATGGGAGCTTCAATTTTGAAGCCAGAATTTGGACAAAGGACTAACTTGGTAGAAGTTTGTTTAATCAAGTTTCAGTTTCGCCATTGATATGTATATAGAGCTCCTCGTGGGGTATTTTATTTTCATTTCGAACTTGAAATCATACTTTAACTTGAATCAAATTAGTGCTTGAACTTGGTTAAAAAAATCAATTTGAAAAATAGCTCCAATTTCAAGTTTGATTAATCAAGTTAGAGATGAATATACTCGTAATTGAAGGAGTAATTTAGTAATGAAGTCGCAATTGAACGCCCAATTTAATTTAGCGAGTATAAAATTGCGATTTCAATTGTGATTCAGTGATTAGCAATCAAGCTTTTTCTATTGATAAGATTAGCATCTCTGTCGATTAGGACATTGTATTTATAGTTTGTTTTTTATTTACATTTACATAGTATTCACAGTTTAGTAAAGAACTTATGTAATTTAAAGCAAGAAAATAAGCAGAAAATTTAAATATATTATAGTTACGCGTATTTTAATAGATTTTTTTTTTGATTTCATCAAGAAACAAACTCGTAATTGAACTTGGTTTGGAATTGAGTTGAAAATTAGTACTTTTAAATACGCGAGTGATACATGTGATGATGATGTGAATCATGAAAAACTTGTCATTATACGTGCGTATGTAGTACATCAATTTGCACTTGTAAGTTAGGTACGACAACA
>JAQGBT010005618.1:0-13970 GCA_034698585.1 Disparrhopalites patrizii
TTGCTTTTATATCGAACTTAAATTCATTTTTATTGACTAAATTGCTTTTATATCGAACTTAAATTCATTTTTATTGATGAAACCCCTTTTATAGGACTTGAATTCATATTTGAAATTGAATTGTGAAGCCGTTATTTGAACCAAAAAATGTAATTGCAGATTTATCGGTTAGAACGATAATTAACTCTATTTAGCGCTGAAGAAGTAGCGAAATTAAAAATAAATATTATACATTGTAATTGTGTACGAGTTTGGTATTTTTTGATCTCTGGCCACAAATTTTTTTCTGTATTACTAATTCACAATCAGATTTACTAATAAATGTTACTTAAAAATTGTTTTTCACCTACAGCCACGGCACTGCACATATATTTTCTTGAAGCGACAACGAAACACATCCTGGTTTTGCACCATAATTTGTCCCTGTATAATTTGTAATTGCTATATACATATATTATATATTCGTATTTGTAATATAATTTATAATTTGTACCATAATTTTACCTTTGCCGTTGGATCAGTATGCGGTTTTTCTTACTGGATCCTTGATTAAATCTGGCATCAGATTTGCCTCCTATCTAGTCTAAACTGTTGGTGGCTGCGGTGTTACATAAAACGTTTGTAGCACACTGTACGACTACTCAATTTCGGACTGACTATGTACACAATTACAGGTTTACTATAACGGTTAATATCCTTATAGTATACGTTCTCATACATGCACATATGTATGTATGGATGAATACAGAAATACTGTCATGCATATTTTACAAGGTGAAACGTATGTTTGACTACATTCTTTAACGCTTTCTCTTTTTTCCCCTTTTGTCTCTTTCTAGGATGTCTGACCCTGCCGTGTTAAAAGGACGAGAAGAATGAAAAGTACTGGCCGAAAACGCCGTTGGAGTTCCTGGAGATTCTCCTCTTGCTCCTCCGCCTCCTCCCTGGCCTCCTCCGGCTCCTCCTCATCACTCCTCCTAATTTGGACGGAGACAATGATACGATGGCTGACTCCAATTGGCCTCCTCTTCCTCCTCAGTGTGATGACGAGTGATGGGAGAGCTCAGGTGTCCTGGACTCCCATCTATGTGGATACGACCAGTAAGTACAAGAAAAAAAAAGGGTTCTTTATACATTCCCTTGCAAAATTTTTTCTCGTTTCACACTTTGTCACCTCTTACATAAATTCATATATTTTTTTCACACTTTCTCCTCCTCCTCCTTCCCTCCAAAAGTTACAGTGGTGTCACCCCCAAAAAGAAAACGTATATATGAAGAGATTGAATTTTCTCCCCATTTTACAAATGTGTCGCGGCTGACGTGGCAAGAAAAAGGATATTCCCCTCTTACCACGCCCATCCTCTTTATGCCTCACTATTTCTACGGGAGAAAGCACCAGAAAAAAAAGTGTCGGGTGAAAGTTTTTTTTCTTTCTCCCTCTTTGCGATGAGTTGGATGTGACGTGACTGGAAGAAGAAGAAATAAATATCCTGTCTCATCTTCTTCCTTTCCACCTCTTTCTCCCCTACTTTCTACCTGAACCCACATACAATACTTTTGCGGGGAGGGGAGGGGAGGGGGAGGAAAGGGTGAAAAAAATATGGACACATAGCAAAAAAAAAAAACCTGGGACATATTGGAAATAGGGTGCAATGGGGAGAGGGGCAAATTTTACACACAAGTGCTATATACAGAATTCGAGAAGGGGAAAACACTTTTTTTGTCACTCGCCGTCCTTTTTTTTCACGGGAGAAAGTGCGAGATTCCCAAGAGACAGACGGGTTATGGGTACAATTTTTGTTTGTGCCTCTCCATGTGTACTTTCACTGGAAGGAGAAAGCATGTAGGATGCATGAAGAAAGTGTATAGAATATGTTGAGACCAAAACGTATGGAGAAAGTATGTAGAATATGGAGAGAAAGCATGTACAATGTATGAAAAAAGCACATGGATAGTATAGTGAAAATATGTATGCGGGAGTAAGCACAGAATGTACGGAGAAAGCACGTACAATGTTCGTTGCATGCATATAGGATACATGGAGAAAGTATGTAGATTATATGGAGAAAGTTGGATATCATCAATGTAAAGCTCGGAGCAAAAGATGGCACCTACCGAAAAAATATGGAAAAGTGCTGGGGGACGGGGAAAGCCTTACTGGAAGCATGGAGAAAGCACGAAAAAAAGATGAGAGAGAATGACAGAGATCTCATAAGGAACATAGAGAATGAGGAAAAGCATGGAAGAGTGAGAAAAAGATGATAAGATAATGAAATAGAAAATTAAAGAAAGATAGAGAATGAGAGAGAAAGTGGAAGAGCGAGAATGATAAAAAATAAGAAAAAAGAGAAGAAAAACAGACTAAGAGAGAAAGGTATACAGAGAAAGAGGGAATATGAAAAAACAATTAAATAAAAAAGAAAGCATAAGAAAACACAATTTAGGGCAAAAGAGAAAGAATTGCACAAAAACAAATATACCGAAATGAAAGAGCGAGAATAAGAAAGATGAAATGGAAGAGAGAAAATCACAGAGAGAATAAGAAAAAATAATAATGTGAAAAAGAATAATGATAAGAGAGAAAACTACAGAGAGAATAAGAAAAAATAATAACGTAAGAGAGAATGGCAGAAAATAAGAGAAAATTACACAGAGAAAGGCAGCGAATAAGAAGAAAAAATAATTGAGAGAAATAATACAGGAGAAAATAGAAGCGCAAGAAAGAGAAATAATAAAAATACAATGGAAGAGAGAAAGCGAATAAGAAAAAATACTAAAGTGAAAGAAAATAAGAGAGCAAATGGAAGAGCAAGAATACGAAAAAATAATGAAGTGTATGAGAATAGGAGAGAAAATCGAAGATTAAGAAAACAAACAAGATGGAAGGGAGAAAAAGAATTTGAAAGAAAAGTAATAGAATAAGATAAAAATAATAGAGTAAAAAAGAGAGAAACTGAAAAGGCGGAAACGAGATAAAATGAAAAGGCGAAAACGAGAGAAATAAGAGAGAACATGCAAAGGTAAGAACGAGAGAAAATGAAAAGGCAAAAACGTAAGAAATAAGCGAGAACATGAAAGGGCAAAAACGAGAGAAATAAGAGAGAAAATGAAAAAGCAAAAACGAGAGAAATAAGAGAAAAAATTGAAGAAAGGAAGGCAGAGAACGATGATGATAATTATAAAGAGAGAGATAGAGAGAGAGAAAGATGTATGTAAGCTCAAAAGGAGGCAGTTGACAATGATCCTCAATAAACTCCACTGTCTCGTTACTTTTCAATTCAAAATACGAGACGAAAAAAATGTGGGAGAAAGGAAGCAGCCGGTGAGGACGGGTGGCACAGACCAGACGCCCACACCAAAATAAAAAGAATTGAGGAGGGACTAAAAGAGTGAGTGGCATGTGTGAATAAAAGAAAGACGGAAGAGAGAGGAGAGAGAAAAAAAGGTTACAGGAACAACTACATTTTCTGAAAGGTTTTTCCTTCTCAAATGCAATAAAAAGAAAGGGAAAGTATTTGAATTTGTGTCTGTATACATTTTTCTGCCGAAAATAAAAAAAATTCACGCGATGCTGCGGAGGAAGTGGGTGTGCGGATGGTTGTTTAAGATGGATTTTCTCTCTTTTTCCACTAGAATAAAATTGTAGGGAGAAAAAAGGTGTCAGAGAGGAGGACGAAGTAGGCTGAACAAAGGATGGTGAAGTGTATACGTTTTTTTGGAGGGGAAAAATTGTCAGATTTTCGACATCACAATGTCACACGGAATTAAGCAGGGGAGATGAATCGGAACAGCATGGCGATGAAAGAGTGGATCTCTTTTGAATATCCACAATCCCGCCGAAGAATGCAAAAGGGACTTTTAAAGCACTTTATAACGGCAATGGCCAAATGGAAGAAATAAAAAGAGATGAACAATGTCAATAAAAAATTCAGACTATAGAAAAAGATTTTGAAAGATATTTAATGCTTGTGGCTTCAAAGGATTTGATCGGCTTATGAACACAAATATTTCGTCAAAACTATTCAATCGTAAAACGGTATGAGTCGATGCTTTCATATATATTTGAACTAAACTACGGCGCTCATAAATAAATAATAATTGTCCTTGTTGCCAACTTCCTTCTTTCATTCCATGAAAAAACAGAATGGAAAACCTGGATGAATATTATTGGATGTGAACAAAAAACATGCGGACTAGAGAAATAAAAATTATTATCACCAGAGAACAAGAAGACAGTTCAATAAATGGAAGACAACGAATCTAAGAAAACATTTGAACAAGTTTACGAGAAAATGAAAAAAAAGGGGGCAATCTTTAAACGGAAAACGAAGGGGACCTATATACGGGAGACAAAAAACCGGAAAGAAAAACACAAAATTTAAGGAAACTAGATAGACAAAATTTAAAAGGAAGAAGAGAAACAAAAATTACAAATGGAAGAGAAAGACAGACAAAAATTGGAAACGGAAGAGAGAAAGAGAGACAAAAACTAAAAATGGAAAGACAGAGAATAAAAAATAAAAACAAAAGAGTGAGTAAAAATAAAAAGGAAAGACAGAGAGAGAATAAAAATAAAACGGAAAGCGATAGAGGGAGAGAGAGAATAAAAATTAAAAGGAAAGCGATAGAGAGAGAAAGAGAATAAAAATTAAAAGGAAAGAGAGAATAAAAAGGAAAGCGAGAGAGAGAATAAAAAATAAAAAGGAAAGCGAGAGAGAGAATAAAAAATAAAAAGGAAAGCGAGAGAGAGAATAAAAAATAAAAAGGAAAGCGAGAGAGAGAATAATAAATAAAAAGGAAAAAGAGAGAAAGAGAGTGACCAAATTAGAAATATTGACAGACATAAAAGGGAATAAAGAGAGAGAGAAAAAAGAAATGGAGAGAGACAAGAAATATAATAGAAAGAGAGAGAGAGAGAGACAATAATAAAACGAAAGAGAAAGACATAATATAAGCTGGAACGAGAGAGACAAAAAATAAAAGGAAAGAGAGAGACAAAATATAAAGTGGAAAGAGAGGGACAAAATATAAATTGGAAAGAGAGAGACAAAATATAAAGTGGAAAGAGAGGGACAAAATATAAATTGGAAAGAGAGAGACTTGATAAAAAGTGAAAATAAAAGAGAAACGAAGAAAACCCTAAAGAGACAAGAATTGGAAACCCGAGTTGGTTTGAGACAAAGGAAAAAGTGAAGGAAACGGCGAGAGGAAATGGGAAAAAGATCGCGTGGGAAAAAAGCTTAAGCACACGCAAGAGGTGAAAATTGAGAGACTGAGGTGCTTCTACACGTGTGTGCATTTACGAACGTCCGTAGTAAAAGAATGTTATACATACTGAAACGTCTCACAACGAGCGGATGAGAAGGCCAAAAATAAATAAAAGGAAAGGAGTGCGTGAAATTTTGTACGTGAAACTATGCCCGTTATTCCTTTCTCCTTTGAAAAGGAATAAAAAGCCGAAAAAAGACCGGCATCTTAAAAGGGGAGAAAGGTATGCGTGTGTACATCTCCCTCAGCTATGTCCCTCTTCCTTTACAAAGTCCCTAGAATTTTCCCTTTCCACCATTCCACATATATATACTCGCATTCCCCGGGTACAAAAAAATGGAACAACACACACGTCACTGCGAGGGCAGAATGGGAGAAAATATATTGTTGAGGAATAACCTCCTAAAGAAGAGTGGAGGGAGTAAGTAGAAAAAATGGGAAGAAAGGAAGAATATAGAAACAGGAGAAAAAAAAATCACATGAAAGAGAAAGGATACAAAAATAAGAGGCGGCGCGGGACTGAATAAGAAGAAAGTCAAGACGAAGGGACGACAGACTGGGAAGAAAATGGAGAAATGAATGGAATAAAAGGGGGAAAAAAAAGTCTATATGGAGAAAGTGGACGACGCGTGGGATGATTCAAGTCTGACATTTATGGCATATGAGTTGTGCTTTCTCTTCTCCTTTTTTCCCCTCGACCGCATATGACATTTCTTTGGCAGTCGCATTTTAATATTATTTATGACAATCCATTTTACTCCACGACCCTTCGCCATAGGCACTATCACAATATTACAACTTCTCTCGCTCCCTCCAAAACATTGTGAATATTTTTAGCCTTTCACATTCCAATATACGGAAGTAAATCCTGAGTATATTTTTTCGAGGATTTTTAAAAAGGAAAGACGAACTGTAAGATTTTTGAAACCAGATATTGCGGAAAAACAATTGAATTGGCACCGTATTTGACTTATTACAGTCGACTCTCTCTATAACGGTTTAGCAAAAAAGCATCTACAGTCGACTCTCTCTATAACCGGGTAGGAAAAAGTACCTACATATAACCGTTATAGAGAATAACCGGCATAAGGAATAATACAAGACCGTTATAGAGAAAAACATTTAGTGGGGGATATTCAAAATTAAAGAAAACCCGTTATAGAGAGAGAAGTACATAGTTTTCCATTGTTTTTCTAAATGTCTAAATAGTAGTAAAATGTATCTGAAGATCTCAAGTGTAAAATATTTGTACAACGTCGAAGCCAGTAGTAAAAAAAATATATGGAACTCTATAGACGTATTGAGAAAATGTAGACGTCCACCAATAATAGTACTCACAAATTGCGTACTTTCGATGGTAACTCCATATTTGGACAAACTTTTTTTACACATCGATTCACAAGAGATCCTGCCTTTGAGACATTCATTTAATGATGAAGCCTGCTTGAAGCTTCCTTTTATTTATGTAATACAGTAATTATTTGATTAATCTAACCTAACTTGCATATGGTATTAAAAAATGTCTGATTTATGAGTAAAAAGGGAGCTTATGAGAGAAAGTGAATTTTGGCGATACAAAAGGGACTTTTAAAGATAAGATCGCAATTTCAGAGAGACAAAGAGAACAATAGAGAAAAAGAGCAATAAAAAACAGAACAGAGGGAATTTAGGGAGTAAAATAGAAAAACTAGGGAAGCAAAGAGGAATTTAGAGGAGAATAACGGAAATTCCGGGGAGAAAATGGAACCTTTTGGGTAGAAAATTTCAGGGGAAATCTGTGGGGAAAAAAGAAGACTCCCAGGGACTCAAAAACGAGAATGTGGAAGGGATAAAATGGGAAAATAGTATCTGGACCCAGGAGAACACAGACAAAGAACGAATGAAAATTATGCCATTCCCATCCATACGAAAATAAAATGAGGGGCCAAATAGTTTGCATGTACAGGGAAAAATGTCTTTCGTGAAATAGTGACCTGCATACAATAGCCGGGGAAATAAGGACATGAGAGTTCTGCTCCGGGGAGGGAATCAGTTCGGAGGGATCCGGGAGATAGGAGAGACAATGGACGTGCACTCACGTCCAGGGCCCTTTTTATGAAAAGGAGAGGAGAGGAAGAAAGAGGGGAAAAAAAGGAATGCTGGTCATGTTGCCAAGTAATCGCACGTAAAATGCATCCCATTTGTCGGGATTTGCGGATGAGTGGAGAGGGAGGGTGAGGGCCATCAAATTCTCTTTCACCAGCTACGACCACTGAAAGTCTCTCTCCATCACGATCTCTTTCTCGTCTTTTTTCTCTCTGTATTCGTATATTTTCTTTCTCTTTTGATTTGTCTTTCTATCTCTCTTTTCCTTCACACTCTTTTTCCTTTCCTCATTCTCGTTTCCGCATTCTTTTCCCTTCTATTGCTCTGTATCAGTATTTTGTTGCTCTTTTTCTCTCTTTGTTTCTTCTCTCTATTTTCCTCTTTCTCTCTGTATTTTCTTTCTCTTTTTCTACCTTTGTTTTTTCTCTCTATTTGCCTCTCTCTCTCTGTATTTTCTCTCTATTTGCCTCTCTCTCTCTCTGTATTTCTGTTTTCTCTCTATTTTCTTCTTTATCTGCATTTTCTCTTTCTCTCTCTATTTTACTTTCTTTCTTGGTATATGCTTTCTCTCTCTATTTTACTTTCTTTCTTGGTATTTGCTCTTTCTCTTATTCTCTCTATTTTCCTCTCTTTCCGTATTCTTGTCTCTGTGTGTATTTTCTTTCGCTTTTACTTTCTCTATTTTCCTCTCTCTTCATTTTCTCTCTCTTTCTGTGTTTTTTTCGTTTCCTTTTTGTCTTTTTCTCTCTCGCTTTCTCTCTGCAATTTTTTCTCTTTTCTCATGCTATTTTTGTTTTTCTTTTTCACCTGTTCTTGTCCATGCTTCTTTATTCCTCTCTCTAATAGTTGTCTTCCTTTTCTTCTGTCTTTTTTCTCTGTCTGCCTTTCTCTTTATCTCTCTTTTCCTCTCTGTTTTCTGCACTTTCTCCTTGTATTTTTTCCTGTTTCCTTGCTTTCTCTGTCTCCCGGCCTTTCCTACTGTTCTCTTTCGGTCTCTGTCTCCTTGTAGGTTCTCCTGTTTTCTTTCTGGCTCGTTCTCTTTTCTCTATTTTTCTGTCTCTTCTCTGTCTCTCTTTCCATTTCGTCTACTCTTTTCGCTCCCTCGTTCTGTTCCTTTTATCTCTCTCTTTCTCTGTCTTCTCTATACTTTCGATTCTTTTCTGCCTCTTTCTCTTCTGTTATCTCTCTTTCTTTTTGTTTTTTTCTCTCATTTCCTTTATCTCTCTTTCTCCTTTTATATCTTTTTCCTTCTCGTTCTCTCGTTGGCTTGTCAATTTTCTGCCGTTTTCTCTATCCCCGTGTTTTCTCTGTTTCTATGTCTTCGTTTCTTTTCTCTCTGTGTGTGCTGTTTTTCTTTCTGCCTATTCTTTCTATTTTTTTCTGTCGCTCATGAACTTCCTTTCTCTTGGCTCTCCTCTTCCCCTCTTCATCACTTCCCTTTCCGTCAGCGTCACACATTGGAAGAAAAAAATTTGTTAACAAAGTGTGTGATTGTTCAAGTATAACAAATGGAGGGAGAAAAAACTCCCCGGTGTTTAACCTCGTTTGAGAGCACGGTTGGAATACACATTGAGGTGGGTATGAGGGGATGCATAAGTGGGGAAAAATGAGGGGTATACGACGAAAGAGCTTGGAGTGGAAGCGGAAGGGAGAGAAAGTCTGTCGAAAAAACGAAGAGTGATAAAGAAGAAAAATAAATGGAAAAGAAGTGAAATGTAGGGGAAAGGTAAGCGTGGAAAATGTGATTTCAAACCGGAGTTCATACAAATGAAAATGTACATATTGGCTTTTAGTGAAGCTCTTTTTTTTCGAAGAATGTTTCTAGAAAGACCTTTCGCACTTCGACGTTTAATGGCTATAGTTTCAAAGCGGTTCGTTCAAATTCGTCACAATTGCCTATTTTGCACGTGAAGCTTTCTTAAGTACCTCTCTTAAATTTGTAGGTTGAAGAAATTTGTTTTTTTAATTGTTGGAATTAATTTTGATCATCGAGCACAAAATTGGCATATAAAAACACTGTTTTCCTGTGCTAAATATTGTTTCTTTCTTGTTCGTTTTTTGTTGCTAAATTTCTCTTTGTCTCAAACTTTCCCCTGTGTTTCATCTTCTGACGGCGGGACTTTCCCTTATCATTCGATTATTATTTTTCTAATTTCTCAAACATTTACTTTCACCCTCGTCGCTTTCTCCATCCAACTTGTGATTACTTTTTTGTCTCCTTTTTTAAAAATTATAAATGCACTCCCGCCAATTTTTTTTTTGCTTCTTCCCTTTGTCTCCATTATTCCTTTTCACATTCCTTCCTTCCCATTTATCCCCCTTCCTTTTATTTCCTCTCAGCACACAATGCTCCTCCTAGCTTTCACTTAGGCCGTCTCTCCCCTCCCATATGACTCTTTCAACATCTCCGTCACCATCATTATTCTCCTGTCTTTCACCTTCCCATTTCTTCCACAGCATCATTCCCCAAGTTCCAGTGGCACCCATCTGAAAGAGTAAAAAAACCGGAATTTTTGTTCTCGTGCCGAAGCGGAAGAACATTATTGAAGAACTTTGTTTTTCCTTCATAGAAAAGGATAGAAGTTGTAGGGGAGGGGAAAAGAATCAAAAGGGAAAGGAATTTATTGACAGACTTTTATACATTCGCGGGTGCATTGTGGCCGTCTGTACTCACCGTCATTTTCTCCAGGAGGGAGAGGGAATTGAATGGGAATGAGGAATGGAGAGAAAATGAAGAGTGCGGAAAGAGGGAGGGAGACGGAAATGGAATAAAGAGAAAATGTCTCCCTTTTCCTCCTTTTTCTAGGACGAAATGCACGTGTCAATACGAGGGAGTGTACCAAATATTCCAGGGCGACTCTTCAACTCCATCCCAATTCTCTTCTGCTTCATCTCCACCCCAAATATTCCCGGGTAGAATTGGGTGGAGGATGATGGGGAGGATGGAGGATGGAGAGATGGAAAATTGAAAAGTTTCTCCAGGATTTGAGGGAGATGGAAGCGCTTCCATGAGTGAACCGGGGAAAGTGTAGAAAGTGTGGGGAGGGAAAGCGGAAGCAGAGCCTTGATGTTTAAAGTACATTGGGAGAAAGGCGTATGAGGAATGTATGTTATAGGGGAAAGGATGAGTATATGATATAATATTTGGAAATAGAATTTTTTGCTGGCCTCTTCAAACACTCCATCTCTTATCGATTTATATATAGATCGCCTGGATCTGTGGACTATTAGCTCAACGGGTTGTGACTGTCCGGATGGGAGGTCGTCCAATTGTGCTTGCTGTGTGAAACCTGGCGGGTGCCTCTGCTCTCGAAATACCAACAAGTGCGCCCAGTGCGGCCTCGAGGAGTCCTGTCAACGTTGTAAGTCCCTTCATTTTTGTACATATTACTGATATTACAGCCGACTTTCACTATAACAGCACCTTATCGGCACATGAAATTGTGCTGTTATAGCTAGATGCTGCCATAGAAAACTGGGGAAAAAAGTAATATTAATTAATCCAGACCAATTCCAGGTAGTAGCTTCATAATTTAATAAAATATAACAATATGTATACGCAATCTTACTAAAAAGGTTGAATTTTTGTTAAGAAAAGAAAGAAATTTGTGGTATTGAAAAGTTCGAGTGATGTTATAGAGAAACAGTTCATGTTACAGGGGTACTTGATGGTGGCTGTATGCCGTCATAGAAAGTAATTGCTGTTATAGTGAGAGAAATGTGGTCTAGGGAAGGAAAAATCCTGCCGTTATCGCAAAATGCTATTATCGCAAGTGCTGCTATAGAAGGAACGATTTACATTATAATACTCTTGGGAGGATCCCAGGATGCTGTTATAGTAATAGTGCTTTTATAGAGAGAGCTGCCATAGAGTCGACTTATTACTATATGTAAGATTTCTTATTCTTAATTTTAGATTTTACCGTATTCTTTTGAATAAATGTGCCCTTTTACATGTGTGTTTAATTTATCCGGATGCTTTTGTAGTGTTTTAATACAAGTTTTTATTTATAATTTTATTTTTATCTATAACGGTTTGTACATATGTACATACATATATATTTACATGTATATTGCATGTAAGTAGCCAGTAACAATATTTTTTGTAATTGTAATTGCTTTATTGTCAAATCTTAACAGCATTTTCCGTAGACAGACATAAATAATAGACAAAATATATATAATATATATAAACAATAATAGACATAGACAATATATATTTACAGACATGTATAACCCGCAATAATGAATGCAAAAAAGTGGATTTCCATATCGCTTGACCTTTTCTTTTAGTCTTTTTCCCTGGATTATTATTCCCCTTTTAATTGGCAGATTTTTCAGTGTGAGCGAAATTATGCATGGTTGGAGTTAGTAGAGGCAGAATAAAAAGAAGTAGGAAAAATGTATCTATATCTATAGATAAAGAGCAACAATATTCCCCAGAGAGAATCTCGGAGAGGCTAGTGGAAAGCAATTAGTCTGTTTATTAATTGTTTCAAGGGTTCCGGAAGCGTAAGAAACGTTTTGGAGAAAAACATATTCTCCCATATATCATTTGTATAAACTACAAACAAATCTGCGTGCAAAACAGAATTAAATATGTTCTTACTTAGACAATATCCATAGGGAGCATGAAAGGAAAAGCAAAGAGATGAACTGAGGAAGCGAAAGTACAGACAGAAAAAAAATAAAACACACAAATAAGGTAGGGCCATTGAACGAAAATCAAGGGAATAGAAGGAGAAAGCAGAGGAAAGATTGAGACAGCTGCAGAAGAGCAAGGAGCAGAGACAACAAGAAGGATTCATAGTCACAGAAGGGCGGAATAAGAGACAAAAGCATAGATGGAGAGGAAGAAGAAAGGAAAGTGAAAGCCAGGTGACATTTGAATGAAAGCAAAGTGGAAACAAATTGAAAGGGACTTTTCTGACTGACGGAACCGGAGATAAGAAAGGCAGCCGTGAGAGAAGGGAAAATAATATAAATGGGTGAGACACAAATACAATGAGAGAAAGTAAGATAGACATTGCAACAGAAAACAATATTAAACGGTACCAAATACAAAATTCCTGGAATGTGAAAATATTATGTAGACATTTGGTTGCAAAAATGGAGACATAAAAGTAACAAAAAAAAAGGAAACATTGCAGGACGGAAAATCATGAATTAAATGAAGGAAAAATTGTGTAAGGACCAGAAGGGCATTTGAGAAAAACAAAACAAGGAGCTCATAACACGATATGGCGAAATCACGAAAGAATAAACAGCCTCCCAGAACAAAAACGAAGATACTTCAAATCAATACAAATCGGTGAAGCACCTTCTGGACGCAAAACTCTTTTATATAAAAACAGATAAATAGGGAATATTTATGCCAAAAAGGAAGAACTATAGCTTCGGATCCATTCTCCTACAAAAATAAAAGCATATGTAAAAAAAACCCTGGGAAGTGAATTGACTTTAAGCTCCCATTTGTTATTTTTTAAAAGTTCCCCCAATGATTTATTATTATTAGTAGGAGAATTTCTAATGGGAGCAAGGAGATACGTGCAAGAAGTGAAATGAAGGAGAATCGTACGAGGGTGGGAAAGGGAAAAAAAAGGAAAAAATGAAAGTGAAATTTTCCTACAAACAATAAAGGTTACAGACTCGTGTTTCCCCTATGCTTCCCTTCTATCTCTGTCTCTCTCCAGCCTTGTCGTAAACTTGTTCTTCACAAAGGAAGACATGCAAGGGGAAAGGAGGAAGAGAATGAAAGTCAAGAGTTTGTCCAGGCGTTAACAACCATGAAATATGCAAAGCAATAAAAAGTCAAAGAGTTGTAAGTTTTAAGTGAACCGCTTTTTAAAGCTTTCCTCTCCCTCTCTGTCTCTCTCTCTTTCTTCCGCTGTCTCCCTTTTACTGTGTTCAACGGAAGAGTTAGTGTGCGGGTGTGTGGGAACCTTTAGAAAAACTTTGTGAGTTCCCATACGAACTTTTCCAGGTGTGTGCTTAGTTAGTAGGGGAGAGAGAGAAGGCGAGGAGAAAGCAGGGACTCCGGGAATGAAAGAGAGAGAAAGCACGGAATGAGAGAGAGAGGCAGAGAGTGAGACCGAGAGAGAGAAAGAAAGCGAGAGAGAGAGAGAGAGAGAGAGAAGGGGAATAGAATTTATATGAGTAGCTTTTTTTCGCTGTCTCTTCGTCTCGCTCTCTCTCTCTCTCAGTAAGTGTGTATCTCGAGTAGAGACGTAAAGGTGGAGGCTTAACTCAAATTATTGTTTTTTCTTTGGTGGGGAAAAGCGTGAAAATTGCTAAACTTTTACACATTCCTCAGTGTTCCGTTGAGCTTTTTCCCTTTCTCATTCTATACATCCCTTTTACTCTTTCTCTCTCTCTCTCTCTCTCTCTTTATTTCTTCTTTTTTCTCCTTTCTCGGCGCTCCCATTTATGTCCCGTTTTTCTTTCCTTTTGTGCTCTAGCTAGGGATGTACCCGGATTTTTTTCGGATTTTCCGTTCGATCATTTGTGTTTCAGCTTTTTGGAAATCTTATTCTATTCGTTCTTGTGGAAATATATGAGCGTGCATGTGTGTCATGCTCCTTTTTATTTTGTAATGAATGCAAGTGTGCAAGTTATGA
>JAQGBT010005619.1:0-13970 GCA_034698585.1 Disparrhopalites patrizii
AGAAATAGACAAAGAGAGACAACAGAGATAGAGAGAAATAGACAAAGAGAGACAACAGAGATAGAGAGAAATAGACAAAGAGAGACAACAGAGATAGAGAGAAATAGACACAGAGAGACAACCGAGATAGAGAGAAATAGACAAAGTTAGAGAGAGGAAGGGAGAAAGAAGATTAAACAGAAATAGAGTGGGGAAACGAGAAAATAGCCAGAAATAGAGAGACGGAGAGAAAAGCGAGAGCAGGAGAGAAAATAGCCAAAAAGATATAGAAGGCCCAGGAGAAAAGAGTCAGAAGTCAGAAAGGAAAAGGAAAAAAGTAAAATGAGGAGAGAGAAAAGAGAGCAAAGAGAGAGAAACATAAAGCAGGTAGAAAACTTGAAGAAAAAATTTTAAACGTAGAGAGATGTATGTAAAGGAGTAAAGCGAAGAAAGCGACAAATTGTAAGGGAAAAGAGAAACATTTGAGGGAAGTGGGAGAAGGGTTTTTATCTGGTTTTCGTGTGTGCCTTTTGTTATTATTACCATGATGGTAAGAACATGACAAGCATGTGCATGTACTAATGTGGTTGTCTCTTATGCTTTTTTTTTTTGGTTGTTTCCCCCCACAGACAAAACTCCATGTACCATGGCTTACAATGGAGGACTTGAAGATCCCCAAAATTGGCCTTTTTCGGTCCGTTACACTGCATCGCCTTACAGGAAATCGAAATTTCCTGTGGATGTTGGAGCTAGTAGCGAGACCTCCTCGGCCCATTGGTCCAATGTTCCCTTCACAAATGGGACGACGACGAGTCAGAGTGGTGGCAGTCATAATGGCAGGAGTGGTGGTAGTAGCAACAATATTGGAGGCCATTTCCACAGTGTCTCCTACCCCCTTCAGTACGTGAATATGGGATCCGGTGGTCCACATCACAATAATAGTCACCACTTCCATCAACACTCCTCCGGAGGAGACTATCTGGCACAGGGAGGCTCTTGTATGGGGAATCATCATCATCATTCACATGAGTCACAGCAGCCCCCACAACAACATCATCCACAACAATGTTCCGTTCCTGGCTCTGACCCTCATCATCATCATAATCACTATGGCCTTCCCACCCCTCACTCTCTGCCCGGCGTCCCACCCCCCAACGGGGGGGACACCAACTTCTTCATGAGATATCCTCGGAACTTCCGTCAAAATTGCATCTACCTCAATCGAGACACTCATCATTTTAATCAGGTAAGTGTCACAAGCCTCCATATTTTCTCATTCATCATATCTTTTTCTTTTCCAATTCTTACCCCTTTAATTTTTTTTTTTTTTTTTTTACTATTATTACAATTTTCCCCTTAATTGTTTATTATTATTCCAATTTTTAATCCCTCCATTTCCAACCTCATTATGGAAGGGGATGAAAAAGTCCTGTTTTATCTCCCTTATAGTTTTCCTCCTCCCCCCGTATTTAATTGATAGTTTAAGGTTCGAAAATCCCATGTAGATTATATGTTGGAGGCAATATAGCAATTCCCCCATTTCTTCCCTTTCTATATACACCGCCTTTTTTTTTTACAGGATAATGAGAAAAGTTTTATGAGAAACTCAATCCCATATGCTTTTATGGAGTAACAAAAACTCCATTTTGCAAAGACCGTTTTTTTTTTATACTACGGGAATAAATACTACTTTTCTTTCACATATTCTTTACACCTCCTATAGTCGTTTTTATTCTGTGCTAAAAAATCCTGTAAGGAACCCTGTTTTTCTTCCCCTCCATTAAAATGATGCTCGTGAAAGGTAATTATTCCCTTTTTTCCAAACCACAAGTTATTTCACGTTGATGAGGAAGCTACTTTTGTATAAAAAAAAAGGAATGTGGGAGAATTATCATTTTCTCTGTGTGTAACTAAAGTTGATGAAAGGGGGGAAATATTATATTTTTCTTATTATTATCACAGTAAATATATACCTTCTTCGTGAGTCCGTCAAGATGAGTCAGAAAGAATTTAATGAGAGGCTTGACATGTTTTATCGTTAGTGTATACACACATAATATCCATACATGAGAGTATGGATTTCCAAGGGAAATTGAAAAAAAAAACAAGAACAATGATGAGATGCTTGGTGTAGGTGTTATATAGCATGGCCAAAAATTTATTACTTCTTTATTAATAAAAGAACAGACCCTATGACTATACACATACATGCATATGTATACCTAATACGTTTAATACGTATACAATAGTGAGACTATATCTACAGTAATAATGTATGCCAAAAGGATTTCATATTATTATTGGGCTCTTTTTCCATAACTTGTAACAGTTTTGTCGTTATTATTCATTCTTTATTTATTTTGTGTACTTCACCTCACCATGTATGTACCGTTTATGTACACATATACATAATAATAAGGGGGAAAAAAGTTTGACTGTTGCCTCCAATAATACTCTTACTAATGAATGGTTGTGGCATCGTCTAAATGGGGTTGTGTCAGAGCCTTGGATCAATTTATTGAGTATTTTTTCAACCCTTTTCTCCCCTTCCATCCCCTCCTCACTCTCTTTCTCTCTCAGTCTGTCTCTCTGTAACTCTCTCTGTCTCGCTCTCTCTCTGTTTCGGACCATAATGTGTGACTTTTTGTTGGTAAAAAATGACTATGTGTGTACATATATTGTGTTTGATGCAGGTGGAAGGGATCGTGGATGAAGGCTACATTGAAGATTTGAAGCAGCCGTATGGGAATAACAATAAAAATAGGCCAATCGTGGTGGGTAGTGTGGGAAGTGGTGGTGATAATAACAACTTGGAATATGACCCCTACTCCTATGTGTACGATTCAAAAATCCACGAAGACCTAAGTGTGACTAGTAGTAGTGTCCTTAATTGTTGTGGTGAGTCCACCACGAACGGGTCCATGCCCCTCCAGTACAATAATGGTTGTTTGGTGGCTCACCTACCCCCGGGTTCAACGGGGAGTGGGGGCAACACAAATAATAATCGGAATGGAGGGACCAGTGAGAATGAGTATGAAGAGATTCGGGATGTAGCCCGCTACATGAACAACGGAGTGGGACCCCTCCATTTCAAAAGTTTCTCCAGCACGGACGACATTCTGGCGGAGGTGGTTCAAGTCCAACAGAAGCATGATCGGGTGTTGGATCAATTGAATTTGGAGGTGGAGAATCTCCTCATCAGTACCTCCAATGACATTGTGGAGGGGAATTGCAACGGGGGTGGTGGGGGTCCTCATGGGAAGATGTTGGATCCCCTCCATGGGGGGAATGGACACTTGGACAAAATGGCTAGTGTGAGTTTGAATGGGATTTATCAGGAATGTTACTGTGATGACATCCCCTCCGCCCCTCATTTTGGAACCATGATGAGTGTGCTTCGACCAGGTGTGGTACACTCTTCGTCGCAAGACAGCTGTTGTTGTGAGAGTCAAGATGCCGGAGGAGGCGGAGGCGGAGAAATCCTAAGGAGTAGACGATCCAACAGTCTCACCCTTAATGGTTTCCGTAGTAGTAATGGTGGTAGTAGTAGTAATAATGGTGTTAGTGTGAGTCAAACTGCTCCATCCGTAATCGGTGATACGTGCCCTACATCCGGTATCCTCAGCTCCTCCAACAACACTTTCAGTCTGAGGAAGAAGAAATTGGACCGAAGTAGTCATCCTCCTAACCAGCTGAGTGACAGTAACCCCAAACTTCAACAATTGGGCAACAACCATCCTCATCCTCATCATCATCACATCCTCCCCTCCACCTCCTCCTTCCCAGCCAAACACTGCAAGAATCGACATCATCGCTCTCATTCCCTCATCCCTCATTGGAAAATTAGGGAGCATCTCCGAAGGCTACCCTTCCTTCGACAACAGAGTAAGTCCACTGAAATTACCTTATTTTTTGTCTAAAAAGCCTTCTCTCTCCTATACATTTCTATACGGATAGAAACCCTTCATTTTTGGGCTCCTTTAGAGCTCCTCTTCACAACATTGACCGTGGCATTAAAAGGAAGTAATAGGTATCCATCCATAAAATAAAGGTCTTTTCTTCCTCATACCTATATACATATGAGATACCTGTACATACATCACCATATGTTCACCTTGGAAGCCTTAAGAAAGCACGGGAGGTTTTTTTTCCCCATACACGAACGGAACATCCGTGGTTAAGTTCAAATGGTTAAATAGATGAATTCATCCAAAAGCATGTTGTCTCTCACATCTTGAGGCCTTTCCGTTTTTTTTTGTATCATGTCCCAAACTTTTATTATAAAGTAAACATGTTCCTATTGTTATAAGTCCAATGGTTTTTGGGAGGGTGTAGTTGTTTGACGTTGTAACCCCTTCCTTGCCGCGGACACAACTGTCATTTCCCAACTAATGACACATCAAAGTCTTCCCCTAATCATGTGTGGACTAATTTCTGAGCCTTTTGACATTTTCCTGGGTAAATTAAAATGTATGGGAGAGGGGGGATCGTGGGAACAATAGTAATTAGAGATCACATGTATTTGAATGTATTCACTGGGGGGGAGAAATTGTTACTCTTGTATCCTAAAAGAATTTATTGCGGGAACGCCTTTTCGATTGGTTTTCCATGAGTTTTCAATGAAACATGCAGAATAAAAGGAGTATTATTTAAGTTTGAGACATAGACTGGATACAGATGTGTCTATATATATACGTATATATATTTAGTAAAAAAAAAATCAGAGACGCTTTGTTTTAACCCATGATTTTTTCTCCATTTTTGATAAAAATCTTGTTGACTCTCATGAAAATTAAATGCGGCTAGTTTTTATCATCTCACATTCTTCTCTTTGGGCTCAGGTGACAAATTTAATCTCTATTCATGCTTTAGAGAGGGAAATGGAAAGGGAGAGAAGAGAAGAAGAAATATATACTCACTCATGTTGACATGTGTTTAAACAAGGATATAGGTACTTGGTCCTTCCCTGGAGACGATATAAATTCCCACCATGCAAAACACTCGTATAAGAATGTTGAGGGTTGGAATAATGAAAAAACAATTTTTTTTTAGTATCAGTACTTAAATTCCCAAAGTCCATCTCAAGTCTCTGTCTCATCCCCGGGAAAAACAGAACTTTCCTGTGTATAATCCCTTCTTCCTTTTTTTTTTGTCTCTCCACTCATTCAATTGATTTTTCGTCTTTCCAAACTTTTAAAAGTTGTAGGAATATACGTACATTCAAGGCTATTATAATACATGCTACTATGGGGATGGTTTTGGGAGGATTCTCGGTCCATCCTTTTCCCTTGTCCGAGTCTCCAGAGGACGACCATGTTGGCGGATACACGGAATTACGCTTCCCCTCGAGGGTATCCGATTTCACTTAAAGTACATGGGAAGTAAACAAAAGTAAATGCAGAGCCAGTGAGAGAGAGAGAGAGAGAGGGACAGGGAAAGGAGAGACATTTTTAGGATTTCAGTCTTCCTCATAACGATCAGTGCTCACGGCATTTGGTAGCAATCTGACTTTTTCACAGCCAACGCATGAATGAATGAAAGCCAGAACATGAATGTCATGTTGAAATAAAAAAAAATCTGGACAAAGTCCGTCGTGTTTCCACCAGTGCCTTTTAATCCCCACATGGACAGCACGAGAATGTTGTCTCTCTTGTCTTCGTAATGGGACGTTTGTTTCCGTAGTTTTTCTCCCTCCCCGCCTAATCACCATTAACGAACAGAAGCCGTGATGGAGAGCTTCGAGTGTGTTACTAGAGCATGCCTTCATGTCTTACTCCTGGGACATGTTCAAATTGCTTTGGTATTGTGTCCTTTAATTTTTAGAATGCACGAAAGAGTCCTAAACCCATGACAGATCTTTGTAAATTCAGAAGCTAGGACCAATGTTTACTTTAAATCGATGACTTTTCCACCAAACTTTATTTGTGTACAAGTCCTAAATTATCCAATTGGAATTAGTCCCGAAGTTTTTCAATCTAAAATAAAATTGCGTTTTAGCTATCACCTGGCCAGCATTTGGAAGGAGGACGGAATGCAGTTGATAGCCTTGATAGGCATGCAGTAAAATGTATGTAAATGTTTGTAAATCGATTATCACTTCAGACCACGATTTTCTGGAACCGGTACAAGGTGGTGAAAAATAATACAAAGCAAAAAAAAAAAAAGAATGTCTTCCGTCCCCACTCGTGACATCGCAAGTATGAAAGAAACACATCCGAGAATGTGAATAATAAGAGACGGAGACCACATATTGAATTTTTGCGGTCAAGAATAATCTCACTACAGACATTCTCTCGTACTTCACAGATCGTGTTACCTTGTCGGGTTCGCACAGGGTGTGTGTTTTTAAGTCCTTTGTGTGTATATACACATTTTAATAATCCAGGGAAGTCACTCCAAGTCGGTAAATAAAAAAGAGGAGTCGGCGTCCAGAGAGATCTTGATTACTTTCATCTGATAAAAGGGATACATTTATCTGCATCGTCCAACCTGATTTCATTTTCCCCTCGTTATCCCCCCACTTCTTTGCCCTGTAGTTTACTCCACGCTTTTTCCTGCCCACTTTTTCCTGCCACGTTTGTATAAATAGGGAGGGTGAGAGACGAAAACAGAGGGTGGAATGGAGACAGAGAGAGAGAGACGCAGGGAGAGAGACATGAAGAGAGATTGAGGGATGTAGTGAAAGCGAGAAAATGGAGGAAGATAGATTGAGAGACGTAGTGAGAGAGAGAGAGAGAGAGAAAATGGAGATAGGGAGATATAATTGGATGGAGATGGAGAGGGGAAAATGAAGCAACAGAGAGAATGAGAGAGAGAGAGAGGAAGGGAGAAAGAGAGAGAGGAAGGGAGAAAGAGAGAGAGGAAGGGAGAAAGAGAGAGAGTGAAAACTTTGGTGGGAATAATGAACAACATGAAAGGTGTTTATTTATACATATAAAAAACGAAGAACAACAAAAGAAAATGCTATTGGACAAGGTTTGTATCGATGATCATCTCGGACGGCACGACGAGACATGAGAGACGGAGACAGAGAGAGGCCAAGCCCTCTTCATGGACCTAAAACGTTTCACACACAAGGTCGTAGTTCCAGGAGTAAAAACACTAACCGTAATTTTAAAACGTGATGAGAATTCCCTTATGTCTTTTGCTCCAATAAATCTAAAATAATGTTACTGGATGCTCACGCATGTAGATACATATACTTACATATGTACATATGTATATGCATATACATGTGCATTTGATGTAACAAGTGGCGAAGGGTTAAGGAGAAGCCTTCTGCCATCATTTGGAGTTTCCATTTCTATAAAATACCATCCTTGCTACCATTCCATCGGAGGAACATCTTCTCTTCTGGTAGTCACGGTCTCATTTGGTTAAATATTGACAGCTAACATGTCAGTCGGAACTGCCGTGATGTAAGCTTTCTCTCGTAACAAAGAGGCATCTGATTATTCGTGGCATAAAAATGTCTAGGGGGAGGAGGGAAATGTGCAGGTGATTTTAGTGTTATTAATGCAGGAAAAAGAGCTTTAGCAGTATACTTTAGGACTTATATTGTGGATGGCGACCGGTATTTTACTGATTACGATTTAGTGGAAATAAATGTATTTTATTGGTTAAATTGCTGTTATGAATTAAATTATCAATTCAGAATTAGCACGGAATGGCGTAATTTTCAATGGTTTTTTTAAGCTAGTGCTAATACTTGCTAGGCGTTTCGAAAAAATTGCGATATCGCGATATAATTTTCAATTTTGTTCATTATTGAATTGAGTCCGTTTGATTTTGGTTGCCTGAAGCATGTAATTGACGAGGAATGATCAAGTTGAGATGGAAGAGAATTTTAGTTTCGGAGAATTGAGCAGGAAGGAACACTGGGATTTCAGATAAAATCCGAGATTCGGATTGAGGATTGTTTTGAGCTTTGGAAGTGAAATAAATAGTTAAAATATTTCACTAACTGTTTTTTGCGAAGTCTTAATTGTGGTCGTGCTTTGTGCCGAAGATTTTGCCGTTTCACTCTTTATATCGTTCGGTGTGATTCTTTTAATTTCCATTTTTCTCTGACCCTTTCTTTTTTCCCCTTTTCTCCATCAATCTCCTTGCCTGTCTTTTCTCACCGTAGGTTTTCACAATTTCTGTTTCCTTCTGAACATCTCTTTTTTTTTGTCTCTTTCTGAATATTTATCTCGCTCATTCCCTCTTTGCCATAGATGAAAGTGTGAGCGTGTGTTCACGCTGCTTCTGGAGCTTTTCTTTTTGTTGAGCACGCAGCGGGTCGAAATGATTGTAAAGACTTTATCAATAATAAATACTCATTGTGAGTTGATCATCATTATCTGCGTGATATTCATGCCCAGCGGAATGATTTCTGTGGTGTGAAGTATATATTATACCAATATATACTCTATATGTACGAATACATTGTATTATCCTATAATTTTTTGTATAAACACAAACTGGATGATGATCTATGACGGCGAAAATCACATCACGCAATCATTACATCGGTTCAACAATTTGGTTTTCAAACATGTTTCAAAGACGACTCGTATTTCCACAGGAGATATTTTGTAATGAGCTTCAGTCATGGACTCTTACTTGTTTGAAGCTGTGAAAGATGCTACTCTATACACTAATAATCTTATTATTCCTTGCGTTTTTGATGGATAAGTACGGAAGTTATCTGTGTAGGGGAACTACTCTTATACTTAGCAGTAATTACGGCAAGTTTAATGACATTGCCATAATATGTTTTTCCTCTAATCGAGCTCCCGGGTGAAAGTAATTGGTTTTTGGGGGGTGGGGAGGAGGAGATACATTTGATATTTCAATGCTGGGAAATGAGACATTCTCTCACTGGGAGATTCCGTGTGAGGGTTGAGGGGAAAACAATGTTGTCTTTGTTGAATTTGTTTCGTCCCTACTAATGATGAAAGGGATGTTCCTAATGCTTTCACCACCTCACAAGGCAGGTGATGGTTCTTCATAGGACGTTGTGTTATCATAATTATTGCAACCTTTTTTTTTTTTTGACAACCACCATGCCTTCCACATTTTTCATCAATTCAATGTGACGAATCATGTAACCTGCCCCCTTTGAAATATGATTCGTGTTTCCGAATTGCGTATCTCTCCTTGGACACGGGCTGGTACTGGTAGGGACAGCTGGTGTGTTTTAAGCACAAAGGGGAGAATGAGAAAGCACGTGTGTGGGTGAGGACCTTTTTTTTCCTGGGGAAAAGTTTTCCCGAACAAGGATAAAATGTTCCTGACTTGACAAAAGTAAAATGTGGTACGTGCACACAAGGTGAATATTAGTTTCCTATTTACCGTCTGGAATATGTATCTTAAACTTTTTCAACTAACTCCCTTTCATTTTAATTCCAAAAAATTGTCTAATGCTTTCTCTCCCTGGAAATCAGACCTCCTTGAGTTTGCAGGTGGTGCGATATATTTTTAAGCTCAAGTTTCTCGTAGTCATTAGGGATTAGGCAGCGATTGTGAAAGGTCATCATACACTGTAGTCGGATGGGAAAATATTTTAATAGCTAATTCCTGAAATTAAATTTCCTTCAAGAGTCTTTGAACTCCAGAAAAGCTTGGCTGTAAATGTGATACAATTGTATATCCTGTAGAATGTTGGTAATAGCAAAATGGAAATGGAAGCGAGTCAATATGGGAGAAACGATTCTTTTTCTTTCTCCTGCAAATATTTCTAATTACCCGTAGGCTATTCAGTTAAAATGAAGAAAAACAGTTGCGTACATTAGAATCTTGGAGAAGGAAGCACATTAGCGTAGACAGACAACGGACAAGAGACGACAATTAATATGATTTTGGTTTTGGGCTTCTTAATCCTTGTTAAAACGGACAAGCACTGAACAAAAGACATTGGAAGAGGAAGAACAAAATTTATTCTTGAACATTAAGCAAAAAAAAGAAGCTTCGTCTTATGCCTGGTAGGCGGTATGAGGAGCCCTATCTGTGGTAGTTAATCCAAAATGTCACGTAAAGAAGATGTTCTGAGTACAGTTAAGACCGGAGGAGAGTAAACAAATAAAAGGGAGGAAATGCCTCCTCTCTGCTTGATGGCTTCGTGGATTTTAGCGACGGGGTAACCGGCAAACATTTGTGCACATGTCAATTATGTACTTTTTGTGGACTTAAAGACCCTCCAAATATTGACGGGTGACAAGCCTTTTCAACTAACTTCATTTCCTCCTGGTTCCAACACATTAATTCCCGTGGATTTTTGTGCCTAAAACCAAAAGCCACTATTGGCGACTCAATATGATTCGCATTTGTTCTGTCTTTGCATGTGGAGAAACAACTCTATTTTTTTTGGAATTAAGAAGAAATGTAATTGGTTGAAAATAGTTGAAAACAAAAAAACATCAATATACTTGCCATGTAATTGCCAGTACCAGAGCCTAATGCGTGTCTTTGGTCGTGGGATTACCAGCATTCATATGGATTCTCCCAATTCCTCCGTGCGAGTGCGACTCAAATGACATTTTTGCATACGTACATAATTGTCCTCCATGGCCGAAACGGTTCCTTTGAAGAAGTACACTGATATTTTTTTTTGTGTTCAAGATAAAAAAAAAACTATACGGAGACTGCGTGCATAATTTTTTGTTATTATTATTGTGACACTTACGGTACTTATGTATATGCATGGACATTTTGGGCTCAAAGGAGAAGGAACTCGTAGAAGCTCTGAGTAATTCCTGAGAGAGAGAGGGAGAGAGAAAAAAAAACGGTGTAAAAAGCTCCCATTTTTCTCTAGTTTCTTCAAGATTAAACACAGCTAGAGTGTGTATGCTTGTAACGTCATATCTGTTTAATTATATAATATCTACCATTTATGTACATTTTACTCTTCAAAGGAAACCGTGGAGGATTTTTAAAGGATTTGTTGTTTGTTTTTTTTTTGGTCACATTTTTCTTCTCCATCTACTAGAGTCGTACATGCTCCTTTTATGAAAAAAATAGCTTGCTCTCATTCTTCATAATGAGTTTACGGGTATATGAAGAGTTTTGTAGCTCAGGGTTACACACACACCATCTTTTTTTTAGCATGTATGAAATTCATGACAGACGATTTTTATCTCTCTCTCTCTTTCATCCTCCCATGTGTGTGTGGTTGTTAAAAAGGTCCAAGATGTTTATATTGCGGAAAGGAATTCTCCTTTAACTTTTTCAGCTCTTATTATACAATCTTCCTCCTATGGAAAAGCGTTTCCTCCTTTCTTTTTTTTTTCTGTAAATGGCAGGGCTTAAGAAAATATGGCTTTGGAAGCTCTTTCTCCCCCTTTTTATTCACCTCCTTGTCTCATGATTGTAAATATGTCGACAAGTACTCAAGTTTTTTTTTGGGGGGGGGGAATTTATAAGGGTCTTTTGAAATATTATAATTCTCCATCCAAAAGACTGTACCTTCATATATTTTTTCCCTTTTATGAGCCCATTTTCTCACCCTGTAATATTTTCTTCTCCCTTGCATCTGACGACGTTGATGATTACTAGGGAAGGAATTCAATTTTTTTTGTACTTGTACTAATACATTTCACCCGTCCAAAATGCCTGTATTTGTCCACAACTCCATGCGTATACATATGCACGTTAGGTTGTCAAAAAATGAAACATCTCAAAAACATTTTCCTTTACACATGTATGTGTAAAGGACTACTATGTGTTATAGTAGTTAAGTGTTATAGTAGTAGAGATGTCAGCGTAGGTACGGGGGAGAGAGATGATAGTTCTGGAGCGCTAAATCTGTTTTTCATGGTTATTGTTTATCTCTTATTGAGTCTCTCTCCCAGTCACTGTTCACTTTTGATACACACATGCGGCAGTGTTGTTGAACTTGATGATCAAATCGCCTTCCACATAGACACAAGGAGAAGACGGAGAAGTGCATCCATATGGGGATTACTTGCAACATTTTGTTCTCTCCACTGATAGTAAATACCAAAATTATAAATTATATTGGAAAAATCATACATTCAGTCAACATGTTCCCTTTCTATGTTCAATTTTATGGTCTTTTGCTATGGTTGTGGTTTAGGAAAATAGGCAGGCCAAGACATGGTAATTGAAACAAAACGATTAGTCATTTTCTCCCTTTTTGTCCCTCCATTTTCTCTCTCTCTCTTTCTCTCCATTTTCTCTTTCTCTTTCTCTCCATTTTCTCTCCATTTTCTCTTTCTCTTTCTCTCCATTTTCTCTCTCTCTTTCTCTCCATTCTCTCTCTCTCTCTCTCTCTCTCCATTTTCGCTCTCTTTCTCTCCATTTTCTCTCTCTCTCTTTCTCTCATTTATCTCTCTCTTTCTCTCTCATTTCTCTCTTTCTCTCTCATTTCTCTCTAATTTCTCTCTCCTGTCTCGCTTTCTCTCTCATGTCTCTCTTTCTCGCTCAATTATATCGCATGTGTCTCTTTCCTTCCATTCGCTCTGTTTTATCGCACCTTTCTTTTTCCTTGTGCACTATTTTCTCTCTCTTTATTTCCACCTTTCCCTCCGCCTTTCTCGTGTTTTTCTCTTACGATGTTCTCTTTAACTCGCTCTTTGTATCTGCTGGTGCTCTATTTTCTCACTCTCTCTTTCTCTCGTATTACCAAGGTCTTGTTATCTCGCTGTGTATCTCTCTTCCTCTTTCTCCTTTTACCCGTCTCTGTATATCTGGCTTTCTTTTTCTCATTCTTTCCCCCTGCCTTTGTCTCCCCATTCAGATGTACTGGCTGTAATGTCCGTAAAAAAAATAATAAAGCTTTCATCCCCCACCGTACATACGGGGCCTTTACAATCTATGAGGCACAAGAATAAGAGAGTAAACAATCGGTATTAATCTGTTGTTAGACACGGATGAGAGTGTATGTATACAAGTGAATTTATGAATGTGGTTTTCTCCTCCTCCTACAAAAACTGATGGAAGACTCTTGATAAAAGTCTGTTATAAATTTGTGCATACCAGAGTTTTCACCATCCCTCTCGGGGTCGGACGTCTGTATATATTTTATAGTTAATAATATGAACCTGTCAATAAACTAGCTCGTCTCCTTATTAACCCTTTATCAAACCAAACGAGTTAATATTATTGGGAGTAAAATAAAGAAAGAAAGAAAAGGAGTAAAATCTCAAGTACTCCAGGTACTACAAACCACATTGGGTAGTGTTATAATACACTTTTTGCTCCTCTCCTTTCCCCCAGAATCCCCCCTGTTATCGATGAAAACAAATTTAGGCTCCTTTTTCCTCCGAAGAATACATAAAGTCAAGAAAAACACTGGGCAAAGGCAAAAATTTTCCATTGGAGTCACAACATTTGAAAAATTCATGGGTTTCTCAGAGGTAGAAGTTACGTATGTGGAGTCATAAATGACCATGACTTAACTGCGTATATAATGGAACAAAGCCGCCTGGATATAAGTCACAGTGTTACTTATTACTTTTAAAAAGTAAGGTACTCTCTCACTTCAGTAATAATGCCAGGGGGATGTAATCACTAACTTTTGCATGCTAGACTCGTCCCCGCCGGTGCTGTACATATCTGCGGGTGTAGGAAGAGGAGGAGCAGTGGGAAAGGGTAATAGCTAGAGTGCTCAAGTGCAACATAAAACCGATAGTTAAAACAATATTGAGTCTCTCGAATTGTAGTAGTCTAGTAGTAAATAGTAGCAATGAAATGAAATCCTAACACACAGACCCTTCTTCATGCTTGGTAAATTCAAATAAACACATTCAAGTTTCTCTCTCTTTTTTCTCTCTTTATATCTTTCTCTCTCTTTTTCTCCCTTTCTTTTTTTCTTTCTCTCTTTTTATATATTTCTCTCTTTCTCTATCTTGATATATTTCTCTCTTTCTCTCCCTCGCTTGTATCCTCTTTCTCTCTTTTTATATATTTCTCTCTCTTTCTCACTCTAATTTCTCTGCCTTTCTCTCTCTTGCTCCCTCCTTCTCTCTCTCCCTTTCTCTCTCTTTCTC
>JAQGBT010005620.1:0-13970 GCA_034698585.1 Disparrhopalites patrizii
CAGGAAAGGAGAAAAAAAGAGAGCAAAATAGAAAAAAAGAAAAACAGGAAAGGAGAAAAAAAGAGAGCAAAATAGAAAAAAAGAAAAACAGGAAAGGAGAAAAAAAGAGAGCAAAATAGAACAAAAGAAAAACAGAAAAGGAGAAAAAGGGAACAAAATAGAACAAAAGAAAAACAGAAAAGGAGAAAAAGGGAACAAAATAGAAGATAAGAGAAAACGAGAGAAAAACAGAAAAGGAGAAAAAGAGGGGAAAGGAGAGAAATACAGAAAAGGTGAAAAAGAGAAAAGCATAAAAATAGAAAATAAGAGAAAAGGAAAAAACGAGAGGAAAACAGAGAAGAGAAAAAACGGGAAAAAACGAGAGGAAAACAGAGAAGAGAAAAAACGGGAAAAAATGATACAAAACTGTAGACAAAATTCAGGAAAATCAGAAAGGCGGACTAAAAACGAAATAGAGAAAGAGAACGGAATAGGAAGAAAAAGGGAGTAAATATAGATAGAGAAAGAAAGGGAGAACAATTGGAATGAGAGAAATAGATGCATTAGAAAAAAATGGAAATAAAGAGAGAAAAAGGGAGATAAAGACGAAATAGATTTTAAGAGAAAAAGGGAGAAATAGAGGGAAGCTTCAAGCTACATGAAAATGAGCGAGAGGCTAATCAAAGGCAATCATAGCGCACGAGACGAGAGAAAAAAAGCCATTTGTCAATCCCGTTAAATAACAACCATTTAAATTCTGGAGGACAAAAGTTTTATAAATCAAAATAAAAAAAATGAATGCATAGAATTTTGTTAAAGAAAATACAGCACTAATCCAATAATTTTATTTTGGTTATGTTTTATTTGCGTTTGTGTATATGTATGTATTTCCAAAAATTTATTCTTGACAGTAACATTTGTACCTAAAAACGAGTTTTCATGCAGTTTCAGTACAAATACATATTTACACGTGCACTTCCACATTACTGTGGTACAAAAATACATTTTGTGCATGCTGTTGTTATAAACGCAATGGAATGAGAGAGAGAGAGAGAGAGAAAAACTATTTAGAAAAAATAATAATATGCTCCTTCACCAACGGGGAAATCATAATGATGGTGACGACGACATACGACGACAAGTGTGCCATTAAGAAGAAAAAGAATGTAAAAGGTCTTTCCCTTCAATCCTTTTTATTAACACTAATAATAATAATAATGGACAGTAATCACGAGATAATCATCATTTTCCCCTCCACTCTTTTCCTCTTTTCAAAGACGAGAAAAACGGGAAACTCGTCACCACAACTTCATTCTTCATTCTGTATGACTTCATATTTTTTATCTTGAACATATTTTATATTTAACCTAGCCAGAAAGCTTCAAGGTTTGTATTTATTCATGTACCTTTTTTCCCTTCACTTAAAAAAATCTTTACAACAGAAGAAAACCCGGACTTGCAAGCACAAATTTTGGGAGAAGAGAGAGAGAAATAGAAAAAAAACCCTTTGGAAATACCTCAACGTTTTTCTTCGTACGAAAAAACATTTTTTTAGAGGTAAAAAATTGGGGAAAAATGCAAATATAATTCCCTTTTTTTTAACCGTCGGACATACACGAGCCTTGTTGCTTCATGCTGAAGGAGGAGTGTTATCAAAGAGAGGAGATGGTCGGAAAAACATTCCTCTCCTCTTATTCAACATGCCATATTCATTATTTAGATCTCCTTTGTATGTGATTGTTATTACATTGTGTAGAAGAATGCATAATTTTTCTCTTCCACTAACTCATAGTCTTGTGAACGAGATTATTCAAAAAGGGGGAAAATGAGAGAAATACATATTGGAAAAATAATTCTATTTATATTTCTCTTTTGCTCTCCTTTTCTTTTACCGTATCACTTTCCCTTTTCCTTTTGCACGCCCTCTTTATCAATCTTTCTTATTTCCTGTCTGTCTTCCTCTCGTGCTCCACTTTTGGCGAGTCTCTCTCTTTCCGCTCCTTCTCTCTCCCTTTTGTTTTTTGTCTCGTTTAGTTCTCTCTCGCTCTTTTTGCAAGTTTTTGAGCTCTCTTTGTCCTTCTCATCTCTCTTACTCTCTCTTCTGGCTTTCTCTGTCTCTATCTTTTTACCTCATTTCTTTCTTTCCCTCCCTTTATCTCTCCCTTTCCTTCCCTTTATCCCTCTTTATCTTTTACTCTCTTTCCCTTTATCTCTCTTTTTCCTTCCCTTTATCTTTCTTTACCTTTCATTCTCTTTCCTTTTCATCTCTCTTTCCCTTCCTTTATCTTTTACTCTCTTTCCCTCTCATCTCTGTTTTCTCTCTTATCAAGCTCTCTCTTTCTCTCTCATCTTTCTCTTTCTCTCTCAACTAGCTCTCTCGTTCTCTCTCATCTTTCTCTTTCTTTCTCATCTCTCTCTTTCTCTCTCATCTAGCTCACTTTTTTTCTGTCATTTCTCTTTTTTCCCCTCAACTAGCTCTCTCTTTCTCTCTCATCTCTCTCTTTCTCTCTCAACTAGCTCTCTCTTTCTCTCTCATCTCTCTCTTTCTCTCTCAACTAGCTCTCTCTTTTTCTCTCAACTAGCTCTCTCTTTTTCTCTCAACTAGCTCTCTCTTTCTCTCTCAACTAGCTCTCTCTTTCTCTCTCAACTAGCTCTCTCTTTCTCTCTCAACTAGCTCTCTCTATCAACTAGCTCTCTCTTTCTCTCTCAACTAGCTCTCTCTTTCTCTCTCAACTAGCTCTCTCTTTCTCTCTCAACTAGCTCTCTCTTTCTCTCTCATCTCTCTCCGCGTCTCTCATCCAGCTCTCTTTCTCTCGCACCGCTCTTTCTCTCTCATCTAGCTCACTCTTTTTCTGTCATTTCTCTTTTTTGCTTTCATCTCTCTTTGCATCTCTATTTCTCTCTTATCTAATTCTCTTGCATTATCTCTTTTCTGATCCTTCCTCATTACTTTCTATTTTCTCTCTCTCAGTACTCTGTATTTTCTCTCTCTCATTACTCTCTATTTTCTCTTTTCCGCTCTCATCGCTCTTTTTGCCATTCTCACTCTCTCCATCTCTTTATCATATAACTCTGTCTTTTTCCGTCGCTTTCTTTCTCTCTCCATTCCTGTATCTCTTTTCAAATTTCCTGAGTTCTTCCTCTCCCAAACAGTCTGAATCTTTTCCTTTGGTTCGCTGCCTTTAAATGTATTGGTGTTTAAAAATGATAATAAATCCCGTGAATATTAAAATACAAAGCTAAAAATATCATACCTCCAAATAAAGTCTAAGATATAATGTGCATGTAACACGCACATTATTTTGGGAGTGTTTGAGATCTATAAATAATTATGATATAAGCATGTTGTTCATAAATTGCAAGGTAAACATTGGAGAACACTCTTCTTACAAAATAGGGGGAAAGATGCATTCTTTGGTAGAGAAAGAAACAACAGTACAGCCCATTAAAAGCATGTTATTTTCTGGGCAATAAATGTGAACAAGGATATTTTTTCCTACAGAATACATTTGCCACACAAAGTAAAAGCAATTTGCTGAGGAAAAATCTGTGTTTCTCCGTGAGTTTTCCAGTGAATTACATTCAACCGCCGTTTTGAAATTTGTGTTTTTGCATATTTCTGAATGGGATCTTCAGAATTATTTGTAATCATCAACAGAGAAATTATGGCTGCATAGTTCTAGTCAATTAGAACTGCAAGGAAATGTTAATATTTTAGGCTCATTCATTCCATAAAAAAATTTCTCACCATTTCTGCACATACAAAAAAATGTATGAATTTATGGCACGTCCCAGCCAAAGAGCGCGTGCTCCTCGAATTAAGCCCGTGAAAAAAATTAATGAACATGCATTTTCACATGTTGATGGGCAAATATTGCGTCTGTGCCCATGCACGGGATGCAACTTGATAATAATATTATTGCACTTTGGCAAAAGAAGAAGTCAAACAATTCACATTTATAAAACCTGATAAAATATTCTGCATTTTTATATGGCAGAAGAAAAAAACATTGCGTTAGTAGTTGAGAAGGCACTTGGGGCAAAGGGAGATGAGAGAAGCCATAAATCTCCCTGGCAGTCCATCTGCTGCAATAATTCCGGGAGAGAACATAAAAAATAATTAAAAGATTTTTTTTTTTACGTTTGTGTACACGCGAATATATTTTAAAAAAATACAAAACAATTGTATATTCAATTGCTATCCCATTGAAGGGATTGAAAAACCTGCCGAAGAACAAGAAGAGCCTTTTGTGAGAATAATGAGGAGCATTCCACCCCGCAGTCAGCGTACGACATCAATTATCATTACAGGGCACAAAGATCACACATCTTTCAAATGGATTGCATACGAGTTGTCTTTAAGAGGCATACAGCTCTTCATACATATTGGAAGCTCTTTCTACGCTCGAATGGCCTTAAATCCCTGTATAACAGGCATATTCGTCGGTGTGCAAACGCTTATGCAATTATATGCAACATACGTATGTATGTATGTATGTACATATTGCATTAGACACTTGACGGGTTGCTGGTGTCAATGCGGGGCTGGTACAGACTATTAGCAAGTAAGACCGAAAGGGTTAAGGGGAAATCCATTTATTGTTAGACACATGTAACTAGGTTACGAAGTTAATATTAAGTTATTATTATTAAGTTTGAAGTATGGAAAAATGTAAGGAACGGGAGAAAAATGCGGGAAGAATGGTTGGGTGAGCGGGGATTATCGAGGAAATGATTGCAAGAGAAGAGTATTGAGCAGCATATAAAGCACACTGCATATGGAGAGGATTCTGGTTGTTTTGTGCCTGATGCGATTGCTAATGTATATACAACTAGATACAGCAAGTATTCTCACGGGGTCATTTGTCATTTTTGCAATTTGTTCGCCACGACAAGCAACATATATGGAGATGGGGACACGGCGCTGGGCCTCCTATTAACATTACCTTGTTTTTTGGCTCCTGTGTAACATATCTCTCTCTTCCTGTCTCGCTCTCTTTTTTCTCCCTCTCGCTGTCTCTCTTTATTCCCCCTCTCTGTGCAATGCTACATATCAAACTGTTTCTCTCTCTTTCTGATTCTTTCTCTCTCTCTCTCTCTCTTTCTTATTTTTCTCTCTCTCCCTCTTTCTGATTCTTTCTTTCTCTCTCTTTTTCTTATTTTTTTCTCTCTCCCTCTTTCTGATTCTTTCTCTCTCTCTCTTTTTCTTATTTTTTCTCTCTCTATTTTTCTTATTTTTTCTCTCTCTATTTTTCTTATTTTTTCTCTCTCTATTTTTCTTATTTTCTCTCTCTCTCTATTTTTCTTATTTTTTCTCTCTCTGTTTTTCTTATTTTCTCTCTCTATTTTCCTTATTTTTTCTCTCTCTATTTTTCTTATTTTTCCTCTCTCTATTTTTCTTATATTTCTCTCTCATTTTCCTATTTTTTTCTCTCTCTCTTTCTGATTCTTTATCTTTCTCGTTGTGTTATTTTTTGTCTCTCTTTCTGATTCTTTCTTCTCCCTCTTTCGGTTTCATAGTCTCTCCTTCTGATTCTCTTTTTTCTGTCTCACGGCTTCTGCCTTTTATGTCTCGCCGTTTCTCAATTCTTAATTCTTTCTCTTCCTGATTCTCTCTCTGGCTCTCTCTTTTTGATTCTTTCTCGCTGTCTCCCTGTCCCTAGCTCTGGCTCTCTCGCTGTCTCTGTTCTCTATACAAAATACTATTCGGTCGCAGTATCTATATCTTCTTTGTCCAGATTCTGTACTCTTGTAAAAACTCATTTCTCGCTCACCTCCTACTCTTATTCTCTGAATTTATTTATTCATTTCATGAGCCTCTCCATATACCCTTGTGCTTTCTTCTCTTTTCGTTTTATTTCTCCGAATCTCCTTATTACATAATGTATTCCATCCTGTTCACCGTCTAGTCGTTCTCTCTCCATCTCTCCACTGTAAGTCTTGCATCTCTTGCCCCAAACAAAACAATCGCAATTGTAATTAAATGTGAAGATTTTCTCTCTTCTGTTTTTCTAGGGAGTACACAACAAGTGCCCCGTCTAGAGAAATGGTATGCTTTTATACGTAATAATAATTACAAAAGGAGATTTGGAAGATGTGAGAAAAAGGTGGGGAGCACGTTCGTTTTTCATTGGGATTCAAGCCAGGATACGGTGACATGACATTTTCATCATGTTTCTCTCTCTCTCTATCTCTCTCTCTCTCTCTCTCTCTCTCTCACTAACTCTCCCTCTCTTGTTTCTGGTTCCTTACAACAGTCGATGTGTTGCAGGATTACCACACCACCTGAGCTTGTTAATTACCTTTTTATACAAGAAAACTTTGTGTACACTTTTTCTCAATTAAACAAAAACTGTTGTCTCTTAAATATTTTTAAAAAAATTCCCAGTGTATAAACAATACTAATCAACACTGTAAGTCTTTCCCTGCACTGATGAATAGTTCCTTGTTTCCAGATTGTCATCGTCATCGCTGTTTTTTTTCTCTGGTGAGTCACTATATTGTTTCATTTATCTATGTATACACACACTTGTTCATATTACAGAAGACGGAGGAGAAGATGTAATGCCAATAAATTACCAATTGCAAATTCCTTTTCGTGGGATTTCAACAGATAGTTCCTATAAAGGAGAAGAAGATTGGCAGCTACCGAATTGTTCCCTTTTTTTTAGCCCTTTCTCTTTATATTTTCCTGAAATACTCCCAATGCAATGCACTAACCTCGCTCAATCATTGAGAAGGAGGAGAAAAAGCAGTGTAGCGTCAGACACAGACGCAAAATTGGAGAATGGATGACAAACCTATAACATAAAAAAATGACAAGGAGAGTTAGAGACAATGCAAAACGTTCGAGAAAGCTCTGTACAATTTGACAGAGAAGGAAAAGAGCAGAGAGGATGAGGCAGTCATTCCAAGGGAGCACGAGAGAGAAATAGGAGGATGAAAAGGGAAAATGGGAGACGAAGCGAGGAAAGGGACAGGCGGAAGATCGAGAAGGAGAGATAAAACAGAGAGAGAAAGAGAGACAAAAAATATCAATGCAAAAGAGAGAGATGGAAAAAATAAGAGTGGTAGATAAAACAAAAGAGAGCTTGAGAAAAAAAGAGGGAGAGAAAAATGAAACAACAAAGAGAGATGATAAAAGAGAGAGGGAGGATAAATGAGAGAGGATAAAGGGGAAAGAGAGAGAGAGGAGAAAAAGGAATGAGAGAGCGCAGAAAAAGGAAAGAGAGAAAGGAGAAAAAAGGAAAGAGAGACAGCAGAAACAGTAAAGAGCGACAGCAGAAAAAGTAAAGAGAGACAGCAGAAAAGTAAAGCAGCAGAAAAAGGAAACTGAGACAGCGGAAAAGGAAAGAGAGAGACAGCAGAAAACGGAAAGAGAGAGAGATAGGAAAACAGGGAAGAGAGAGAGAGAGGAAAACAGGAAAAAGAGAGAGAGGAAAACAGGAAAAAGAGAGAGAGGAAAACAGGAAAAAGAGAGAGAGGAAAACAGGAAAGAGAGAGAGAGGAAAATAGGAAAAAGAGAGAGAGGGGAAAACAGGAAAGAGAGAGAGAGAGAGAGGAAAACAGGAAAGAGAGAGAGAGAGGAGAATAGGAAAGAGAGAGAGAGGAGAAAAACGAAAGAGACAGACAGAGAGAGAGAGAGAGAGCAGAAACATGAGAGAGCTAAAACAAAAGAGCGAGAACGAGAAGGAAAGCGAAAAATGGAGAGGAAAAATTAGAGGGAGAGAGTTAGTAGAAAATATGATAAAAATGTGAGAGAGAAAAATAAAAAAGATACAGATGAAGACGAAATCGAATAAGAAACTCGGAAGAGACAAACATCGGAAAAGGCAATAGAATTTGAGAGCAACAAGAAATAATGAGATGTCAATAGTAAAATTCTCCCTCTGTCTCACCCTGCATGTTATAAAGGGTTAAAGGGTTGAGAAATTTATTAGTCAGAATTATTATTACACTATTGATTTTGCCACAAGTGGCCAGTAGTGATACTTTTGGACGTCAAAAACTATAGAAAATAACCTTTAGAAAATGGCTGACAGAAGGAGACAAATGCTCTCTATAAAATTAGATATTGAAATGGCAGTAGATACAAAAGAGGAGACATTCGGGGTATTACATAGTTGGGAGTAATTAATCACATTCAATTCCACGGTGGATAATCCTGTGCTGATGGGTCGTTAGGGGAAACTGATGATGACAGCTCTTGGATGAAGAGACCTTGTAGTATCAATTATATTAAAAAAAAAAGTCATCTCATCAATGATCATTGACGTTCCCAATCAAAAAATCATTTTCATATCTCCCTCACTTTCCGTCTCTTCCCCAGTCTCACGGCCTCTCTCCTTGTTCTTTCCTCTCCTGTCAATATTTTCAATCTGAAACTGAAAAGCACAAAGTCTGTTATCGAGTCATCTGTACACTAAATGCTATTATTAGACCTCTCATCGTGCTCGTCAGGGTGAGCATTTTAAACACGATCGCCACTGATTTTTACGGGAGATACAGAAGATCCTTTCTCAAGTAGTTGGATAGGTTTTTTTTTGATACTGTATAAATAAAAAATAAAAAATAGTGACCCACAACCTTTTCTTTGGCAGTACTACATCACTATTAAGGCTATTAACTCTTCAACAGTCCTTTGTCTTCCCCTTCTCAAAAGTTCTGGCTGAATGAGTAATGTGCGTGAGGATGTCTTATCGATTTATCTCCAATGGGACCTCTGTGGCAAGAGGCAAGGGAAAAAAGACTTATTTGTCTTGTTTTTTTATCTCAAAGTTAAATTATTACATGAACCCTCCCATTACTCACTGAACTGGAGGAGCTGTATTTGGCAATAATAATATGCGTTTATAAAACGCAATTTTGCAGTCAGTACTTGTGAGGCCTGTAATATGATATGGTTCAAATAAAAGTAGTTTTCAATATTTTTTTTGGAAGGAAAAAAAATCTTGAGGTTGCAGATTTCCCTTGATTTAAAGCAGGGACGAGGGAGAATTAGAGATCAAGGCAGGGCTGATGAGCGGAAAGAAGTGATTGGGAGAAAGGCTAAGAGAGAAATCAAGAGGGACCATCTTTTTAATTTGTCCCGTCTAGTCACTTGTTTATAAGAAACAGGAACGGCGGCAAAATATAACAGAAAAAAGAAGTCAGTATGAAGCAAGGTAAAGCATAACAAAGGATTATCGTATAGGATCCTTTAGGCAGAAAAGGTGAGGAAGAGGAGAGCATTTTGTATGTTTGGATGAGATAAAGAGAGAGATAAGGCAAGAAACCAAAGGTAAAAATTAAAATCCTGGTAGGAAGAAGTTTAAGAACTAGAAAGATAGAAGATAATGGACGAGGGTAAAATAAAGGTATACAACAATGAAAATCTAGAGAATAAAAAAGGAAAATAAAAGAGATAAAAGGATTTAGTAGGGATAAGAAAGAGGTAAAATAATTTAGTACGGATAAGAAAACGATAAAAATATTTAGTGGGGATAAGAAAGCGGTAAAAGGATTTAGTGGGCATCGGAAAGAGATAAAAGGATTTAGTGGGGATAAGAAAGCGATAAAAGGATTTAGTGGGCATCAGAAAGAGATAAAAGGATTTAGTAGAGAGATAAAAGGATTTAGTAGAGATATAAAAGGATTTAATGGGGATAAGAAAGAGATAAAAGGATTTAGTGTGGATAAGAAATAGATAAAATAATTTATTAGGGATAAGAACGAGATAAAAGGATTTAATGGGGATAAGAAAGAGATAAAAGGATTTAGTATAGGGATAAGCAAGTGATAAAAGGATTTAATGGGGATAAGAAAAAGATAAAAGGATTTAGTGTGGATAAGAAATATATAAAATAATTTATTAGAGATAAGAACGAGATAAAAGGATTTATTAGAGATAAGAACGAGATAAAAGGATTTATGAGGGATAAGAAAGAGATAAAAGGATTTATGAGGGATATGAAAGAGATAAAAGGATTTATTAGGGATAAGAAAGAGGTAAAAGGATTTATTAGGGATAAGAAAGAGATAAAAGGATTTATTAGAGACAAGAACGAGATAAAAGGATTTATGACGGATAAGAAAGAGATAAAAGGATTTATTAGGGATATGAAAGAGATAAAAGGATTTATTAGGGTTAAGAAAGAGGTAAAAGGATTTATTAGGGATAAGAAAGAGATAAAAGGATTTATGAGGGATAAGAAAGAGATAAAAGGATTTATTACGGATATGAAAGAGATAAAAGGATTTATTAGGGATAAGAAAGAGATAAAAGGATTTATGAGGGATAAGAAAGAGATAAAAGGATTTATTAGGGATATGAAAGAGATAAAAGGATTTATTAGGGATAAGAAAGAGATAAAAGGAGAAAAGAATCACCAGGCAAGAGGCAGGCTTCACACGTATTAGTACAACATCCACCGGAAGACATGGAGTGCAATTGGACCAAGGAGAAAAATACAGATGAAAATCAACAATGAGATAACATTCTCCCAGAGATGTTGAAAATGTAATAAAGCACCCAGAAAAATGTAATAAAGCACCCAGACAAGCCAGCTGAAATCTATACACATACATTTCGCATGTAAAATGCATCTTGCTACAACCGATGACTGACCACCCACGGAAGGTGTCATTGAAGGTGTAATATTGCCCACACATTTTTTTTCTCTTCACGGCGTCTGAAATTTAAAACCGAGAAAAAATTAATTAAAATGTGTAACATGAGTCGATGACATGATTCCTCTCTCTCCATTGTTATAATAAAAATTTTCCTGCGTACATATGCATACATATGCACGTCTTTCCAATTTGCCTTTGAACACTGAAGGAGAAGGGACAAGGTTGAGTCTTTCCTATGGATGGTGAAGGGTTTTTTTTTTGTGGATATAAAGATCTGTGATCATTGATTACACTCTCAAGCCTACTACTACAATGAAGAAGAGTACTTTCACCGTGATTTTCTATGGTTTCTCATCCCCAAAAAAATGCCCAACTTCAAATGTCATTGGCGCTTGAGCATCATCACAATTATTTTAATAGACTTCTCAATTTCTGTGTCAAATGCTTGACATACTAATGGATCCACGGTTCTGGTCAGTTGCATATTCCACCCAAATCTCTCTGTGTGTGAGGAACAAAAAAAAAATTAAGATCAAGACCAAATCTTATGAAATACCTTGGGAACATTGTATTCTTTCATAAAAAATCGCGGTTTTTGTAATCCCAACAAAAAATATTCGCCCTCTGTAATTTATGTATAGATACATATATAAGCACACAGCCCAGGCCTCTTACGCTGCATACATTGACCTAGCAGAAAAATATATTTTTGGAATATTCTCATATCCTACAGCAAAGATGCTGTCAACTATTTAGTAGCTTAAGTCCCTAGGAATTGTATTGGAAAGACGTGTGGCACAATTTCGGGACAATCGAGGACGCAATTGATTTTGTGAGCATACAAGCACAATTTGGAATAGGACGTGCGATGGAATAACAGTCCAATCAAATATACACCTAAAATATCTGGAATGAATCGATTTCAGAGACATTTGCACACTTTTTGGCTCCGTACAAATGCACCACTACACGAATACACACACACTCACATTGCCACGTGTTTTTCATGGAGCTTTACGTGTGTTTTAATGTGTATTAACATGTACTGAGGAAGAAGCCAATATGACTGTCTACACGGAGCCTTACTACAAAAATTTGCCGTCTTAACAATGGTAAAATTAAAATGTCTAAACATTGCATTTGGCACTTGATTATTTTCAGAATTAAGGCACAGTAAAGACAGTCAGTTTTGCGGCTTCCCTTCGATATGTATCAGGTATATGTATCTAATACGAAGGCATTCGCATACAAAATGGAGAGCAATCACGAAGGAAAAATAAATGATTTTTTACATTTGTTATCCGTAAAAGTTTATGCAAAGACACACATTGGGTGCAAATATTAAATATTGGTCGAATTGAACCAGCTACGGTTCCATTGCATATTTATGAATGCACATATATACCGATATAATGCATAAATGTACATATACAAATATAATGCATGATACTTTCCCCTCGTCAATCTTTACCTTCCACAACGCCGGCAATAATGCTTTAGGCCAATAATAGATGCTCACATGCAAATACTTGCATGGGATGATTCAAATACGTGTCCGTGCCTTACATAATTTACATGTGTTCATACATACGTGCAAATATGGATTTTGTAAGGATGGATAATAAATAAATAAGTGATTTAAATCGTAATACGCAATCCCCAAACACACAACTGTCACATTCCTGATCGCCTCAAATCGCCGAATCGCAATCACAACGTGGGAGGGACAATAAGCGGAACTAATTTGCCGTAACAGCAAATTTTTTTTTTCAGGATTCGTCCCAGCTCTATTGTTAACATGGAATCCGATACCTTTCTTATGTGACCGTAATATGAAAAAAAGGACTTTTGCAATGCCTTTGTAAATGCAGCATTTTTACAGGGGAAAAGTCTACTTCGTACTCGTACAAGAACGTATTCATATTTACTTTTATTATTATTACTATTTTATTTTATATTTACACATGTGTAATGTGCACACGTATGTACTCATATGTATGTATAAGTATCTATATTTGGCTGCTCTTGATTGCATCGATGAACGAACAACTAACCATTGACTGGATCAAATAAGCCGTCTCTCCCGCCCTTACTCAATCATCCTCCTAAAAAGATGCATTTGGAAATTGACATACATTTTAATCACAGGGAGAATGGGAAATCTTCTTGTTATAAGGAGGCCACCATTGAGAAAGAGAATTACTTTTTCCCAGTATAAAATTCATTGAATAGAAAAAAAAAAATTATTTATGTAGCTGTTTCTTATATTGGAAAAAATATATACTTTTGATTGGAATTTTGATTAGCGGCATTATCGTAATTTTCTGGGAATTTGGAGTGTGTCAAGTGAGTCAGGAGATATACAAACGTGCGTATATACATATGTACATACATATATGCAAGATTGGCAGGGCCGCGTACACACGCGTGTAAGGCTGATTTGGAAAAACAATTCTCCATAATGTTCTCATATAACCCCTTTTTTCCCCCATTTCTTTGATTTGCTGAGGTTACCGAGAGAGACAATTATTATCTCTCTCTCCTCATTTAAAAGAGAGTCTCATCTCATCTTGACGTGAGTATGAGGAAGCAGCCTTGGGCGGGCGAAGTGTGGACTTGGAATAAAAAATGGATGGGGGAAAGATAAGAACTGTCATCTTAGTTGAACATCTCCAAATGATCTGCTCGCAATTAAATGAACTAATAATTTCCCAACAAAAAATCTACCGTAAAAACTATTTTGTAGGCAATAAAACTGCAATGGATGGAATGCTTTAGGCGAAATAAAATAATAACTCTGAAATGAATTCCCCTTTTCTTGAATTGCACAAATTACTAAATTCCGACCAAAATTGATTCATGTCACAGTTCGTCACAGAGATGTTGAGCAAAAGAAAAAATTAAGCAGTTAAGAACATCCAATTTTGTCCAACCCCAACGCCTGCTCAGCTGGCATTCCCAATAATAAGAAATGGTAATAAGATTCACGATTATTCTTTATGTTCCTATGTATATGTTTTTACACCACTGGGAGTATTTATGAGGGAGAGAGAGAAATGGTAATAATAATGAGGTGGAATACATAATGAAGGAGATTAAAATGCAAAGTCGATTCACGGATCCCTCTCAAAAGATTAATTGACAGTTTATTTATTGAAGATGCATCATACATAAGATGCTCTGCCCTTATTAGCTAATTGCGACGCGGTGGATGCGCACATTACGTCAATACACTTCAGATTACTTACACTTTGTGCACATAAAGACGTAATCGATGGAAACCATAAGGTCAATTATCCTTTCTCTCTCTTTCTCTCGTTATTTCTCTCTTTCTCTCTTTCTCTCTTTCTCTCTTTCTCTCTTTCTCTTTCTCTATTTCT
>JAQGBT010005621.1:0-13968 GCA_034698585.1 Disparrhopalites patrizii
ATTTCGTTTTCGTTTCGTTTACGTGAAGAAAAACGTGAGCGGAGGGATACATTGCATAGATCCACAAATTCGGCTATACCGCACAGGTTGTCGTTTTCGTACACGTACTCTCTTCGCAAATCCTCTATTATCAAAAATTTTAAAAATCCGGCAAGCAAAAATCATTCAGATGCACAAGGATTTAGGTAAGTCCACTGATGTTTCGAAAGCAGAAGGACTTTTAAGTCCAAATTCACCGAATTCTAGCTAATGAAATAATTTTGTACCCTACATTAGTTATTATTCCACCGGTTTATTGTCTGAACTGCACATCCCCGCAATGGTCGGAAATGCCAGTCTATAAGCTGTTAAGCCAATATTCATAATTACTGTTCCTCAAAAAGATGAGCACTTTCCCGATTTTGGCAACCATAAACAGCCCGAATTGAAGGGGACCATCTCTCTCAACAGTGCCCACACTTCCGAGCTTTATCTTCTGGCAAGGAATTGATGCACACTTCTTCACAATATACATCTGTGATGGGACGTTCGCCCGTCCATGCATGATCTTGGTTGTGACCAAAATTCTGTATTTAAATCCAACCACCAGTTTAAGCAGACGATTTGCTGATGCAATGATAATTGGATACATTCCAGAGGTATAAAGGGCAAAGTATGCAAAAGCGAAAGCCTGAACAGGATGTTTCTCGAAAAAGACAATGGCGCCAGAAAATAGCATGACAGACACACCCAGACAAAACCATTTTGCGAATAGGATGGCATTTGCAAAGCCGGCTATCAACGCAAACAAAATTTGCACTTGGCAGCTTTCTCCCAAGGCTCGGTGTAACGTTGGAATGTCGATGTAGATTTGGCGTTTCCTAGAAATTTTATATCATTAATTCAAAAGGCTTAGAATGCTGTAAATTTGGTTGGCAAGAACTGGTAATAATTTACTCACCGCATGCAAATCCTATCTATACCAGCTCGAATGAACTTGGCGATACTTACATCCACTTGAGTGGCTACGATATTCAAAGGAATACTATTCCACAGTTTAAATGTGGTTAATCCAAAATCCACCAGACAAAACCCCGCATGTAAGGTCGGAGAGTGATATGGCGTCAGCGATAGAAGTGTAATTTCTAAATCTGGATTCATAATCTGTACGCAGGCGTAAGCAAATGGGAGCAATAGTGTGTTTGAGACCACAAATTTGCTCACAAAATTTAAGGACTCCATAGCTAATTTCCGTTTCTTTTCAAATTTTGCTCCAAACAAAATGAAATTCAGTAAAATCATGGTTTCCACTCTCGCTTTCATTGAACAGTAATATATCCAAGCCAGATACGTCTCAAGTATGACAGCAACCAAAGCATTTATTGATAGTCGCACCAAATTAAAATGTGTCCACAGTGATCGACAAATATTCCCCAGTGATAGCACTGCTCGCACTAGAACTAAACCAAAGACGCATTCCCATATTCTTTTTCGGCGTCGGCTTACAGCACCAGTCATGGCGAAGGAATTGGGATCCATGTCGTAGGGTAACATTTTGAAATCGCATAATTTGTAAAGGAGAACGAAGAGGAATTTCGTGCTTGCGTCGATCATTTTGCTATATAGTATCACAGTTTTAATAAAGTTTCTATTAATTTGGTTTAAGAAATCCTAATAGTAATTGCAAGACCGGGACAAATCACGTTGTAGACAAAATGGTGTTATAGACTCCAATGTATGTAAGATGCACTTTTTATTTTTCGGCACGCCAAAATATGCCAGTTAATTTGCAAGCTGAATATGGGGAGACAACTTTTCTGTAGGAGGTCCTGTAAACAAAGGGCTTCTGCTCGAAATCATCCTGTTAAATTGGTAAATCAGTATGAAAATTGGGTTTCCAGAAAATTGCACTCTTCGTAATATTGCTTTAGCTGCTCAAATAATTCATTTTAACATTAAATTGAAATACTTCAGATTAAGAGAAATATTGGGATATCAGACAATTTTACATTATATTTCCCCATACTTGCATATACACGCATTTCGGTAGCTACTATAACCTATAACTATAACCAATGTAAAACTATTCCACAGTTTAAAAGCGGAATAAATTGTTTTGCAAATACATGATTTCGCAATCGAAATATTTCAACTTCAATTTATGATCAAATACGTCGTATTAGGGGAAATACTGAGAGATATTTAAACGATGGTTATTTTACATTTCGTGATCGTAATATTTTATTTATATGTAGACTATTTTTTCTCAAAAGCTACCGCTTAAGAAAAATTACAGTGACTACCTATATAGGTACGCTAGAAACTGTGAACTCGCTAAGAATTTGCCGTACATACACAAATAATTCGGATAGCCGAAAACAAAAAAGGATGGGGTTAGCATCAACAAAATAAACACCAACGTGACAAATTTTTAATTTTTTTTTCAGCATGTCGTTGAAGACTCAATAATTTATTTTCTTTTTAATCAATTCACTTGCATTTCCACGAAAGAGGCGCACGCGCAACCCATAAAGAATTGCGTAAAATGCATAATTTGAAAAGGAGAACAGCCAGGAAGTTTTATGCAATTTACAATCATGGTTAAGCTCCAGTCCATAATTGCTATTCCTCAAGAATATTAGTACTTTTCCGATTTTGGCAAACATAAACAATCCAAATCGCAGGTGGCTATCCCTCCGAAGCGCATCCACACTTGCAAGTTTGATCTTCTGACAAGGAATTGACAGACAAGTCTTTACAATGTACCTTTGTCCATGTGCATCCCTCCTTCCGGGAATAATCTTAGCAGTGATGGCAATTTTGTATTTAAACTTGTCCACCAATTTAAGTAGCTGATTCGTCCAACCAATTACCAGTGCGCACGTTGTAGAGAGATAACCGGCGATGTAAGCAAATATGAAAGCCAGCAGCGGATTTTTCTCGAAACAGACAACCGAACCAGAAAAAAGGAGAATGGAGAAACTCAGGCAAACCCACTTTATGAAAAGGTGGGCATTCGCAAAGCCAGTGTGAAACAACACACATCAAATTTGCACTTGCCGACACTCTTCCAAGGCTCCGTGTAACGTTCGAATGTGAAGAAACATTCTCGTTCTTCTGCAATTTTAATCATTAATTAAAAATGTTTTCAAAGAACTCACTCACCTCATGGAAATATTCTCTAAGCCAGCCTGTATAAATTTGGCAATACTTACATTCAAATGAGTAACTATGATATGTAAAGGAATACCATTCCATGCGTTAAACACAATGAGTCCAAAATCTACCAGAGAAAGCCCAACATGCAATATCGAGGAGCGGTTTGGCGTCAGCGATGTAAGTGTGAACTCCAAATCTGGATTCGTAAACTGGAAGCAGAGGAAAGCGAATGGGCTAAACAACGTGTTTGAAATCAAAATCTTGCTGACGAGATGAACTTCCTCAACAGCCAATTTCCCCTTCTTCCCAAATTTCATCCCAAACAAAATGTAATTTAGCAAAATAATGCTTTCTACCCTTGCGTGGATGGAACTATAATATGACCAAATCAGGAACATGTCCTGAATCGCGCCAATTAAAACATTAATTGATAGCCGCACAAAATCAAAATTCAACCAAAATGATCGGCAAATATTCTGCAGTGACAGCATTGCTCTCAGTACAATTAAGCCAAAGAAGCAAATCCATATTCCTTTCCGACGTCGGCTAATGGAACAAGTCATAGCGAAGGAATTAGGATCCATGTCGTAGAGTCAAATTTTGAAAACGCGTAATTTGGAAAGGAGACACACCAGGAATTTGGCGCTTGTCGAGACCATGTCGGTTTATCTGTTTAATTTTGTTTCAGAATGATTCTTACAATGTAGAACTACGACTTTAATTATTTGATAATATTTCACTGACGACTGTACTGCTTAATAATTCACTGACATGGCATTTGTGTGATTTAATTCTATATTGAAGACACGTTTATTTTTCACACCTCTGTATGTCTGTTGGGGGGATACTGTGAAAGGTGGTAGTCGTCGTTGCTGATCTGCTGTTTATATATTATTATAGTTATTTCACATTCTGAGTAAATTGGTCAGCTAAAGTAGCATACAATTGACGTGGAAATTTAAGATTGCTAAAAAATAGGGCAGGCAATTTACAAGCTGAATAAGGGTGTATTTAGAGCATTTTCGAACTGAGTAGACACATATAGAGAATGTCTGTTCTCTATAACAGTTTTTCGCTATAACAAGCGAAATTTGATGCTTTATAGGGTGCTGTTATAGCGAGGGTCGACTGTACAAAAATGACAACTTGTTTCAGATTGATCGGCACATCAGATATATGTATACATATGTACATACTATGCATTTGTGTTAGAAATTCAAAGACATCATAAAATGACAGCCTATTCACAATAAAAAACGGATTTTTATAGAGCAGACATTCCTCTTAAACACATGTGTTCACACTGAATTTTCGCAAAATTTTATTTCTCACAAAATTGCTTATGTATTGAAATATTTCAACCTAAAATTATAGTCAAATACCTGTACACCCAAATATGACAAATAATGGAAGACCCAAACCACAAAAAAATTTTCGTATCATTACAGAAGTGCGTTTACGACAAACGAATTTATATTTATACCAAAAACTCGGGAAATACATATGATGCGCCTGTTACAAAAACGAAATGGACAAATTCAATTGGTATGAAGATTAATTTTTTCCGTTACCCCAGTGAATTAACAGGAATTACGATGACGAAACCAGGAAATTTATCGTGCATTCTAAAATAATTCGGATCACTGTGAGAACCAAGGGCTTATCGACAAAATACAAGCCACCAATTGAAAATTTAAGTATAGGTAATGCTTTCACATTCTTAAATTGTATCGTAGTCAATGCCAATTTCCTGAAATGCTGTTTCGTCCCAACGGATTCAGAGTGAATTTGTCCAAATATGGCTACCATGGCAATTAGGAATAGGGTGCAATTAAATCCCACCGCACCAAGCGACACTGCTCGTAAGCCCCCAAATCGAATGCTGCCAAAGGTGCAAAAAACCGCAAACATTATCATTAGCAGCTTGGTGAAGCCTACTAGGAGACACAAAACTTCGCGACCCATTTCCATGATAATGTAAGCTCCAACATAAATTTTGGTTCGACTGCTCCAACTTCGTAAGATTTCCGTTGTAAATTTAGGTAGTTCCCTAAAAACAAAGGAAATCATGTAATACCGATTAATTCGTTATTTGCACAAATTGGTTTTCGAAAAATATTGAAAATTCAGGAATCACCCAAGTTCCGAGAGAACGAATATAATGAGGAAGCTGCACGGTATGCCCATGCAAACCAGAAAATGCACTCCAAATATGTAGCTAAACATATTGTATGCCTGAAGGACGGTGCCGGGAATTCTTATGTGCAAACGAGTAGGATCGAGTGCTAAGGACGTCAAAAATTCTGGCGACCAAGGACGCCAGAAAGCGTTGAGGGTCATCAAGATTAAATTGCAATTGAAACCGTAATAAAAGTATCGCAGGAGAAATTCACATAGGCGGAGTTGCATTGGTCGCCTTTCCGCCTTTGCTACAAATTTCTCTATAATATATTTACAAAGATAATTAAAAAACATTTGCCTGGAAATGTAAAAAACTGCTATATTAAGATTTTTTATATTCTGCAAAAAATGTACGCTTGTATATGTGGCATTACCAAAAAATTCGTGGAAAAAATTGAAACTGCTATTGAAGAAAAGGACAAATTTCCTCTGGGCCAATAAATAGCAGATGTGAAACAGAACTGGAAATGAGTAATACGCCGCAGAGAACTGCATGTAAATTTTTTGCATCATCGATGCTTCCTTGTCCAATTGTACGTGCATGGTTCTTCCAATCACGTATGCATAATAGCAAAAGACGAGCACCATTTGACAGCGCCACAAAATTTGAGGTTGGGTACTAGCCCATGCAAGCGAGTTGGTCTTTCGGTTCCAGCAATACGGATGTATGGCCGTTCGAGATCCAGCGATGGTTACCTTCTTAATTTGCTTTTCGATTTTACGGATTAAAAAACGTCCATTTTCCATGTTTGTCCTTTATTTTTCACAAGCTTTTGCTGCTTACAATTTCAGGCTTTTAGTCGTAAGAATTTTGCGAAAATTTGTACATACGACGAAGTGGTTTCATATATCAGCTACACTGAAATATTAAGAAGCTTTAATATTTCATCGCTCTTTTCAACAATAAAAACCTAGAGTATAGAAAAGTGGAGTGACGAGACAGTCTGAAAAGTAAAGTGACAATTTTGCATGTATACAGCCATTTATTATAAATATTTCTAGAAACGCCCGTTGATAATGAATAGGAATAATGTGCAGTCGACAAAATAAGCTGTCGTATTTTTTCGCTTTTTTCTACAACAAGAAAATAGAGCAGCAGACGGATTAGGTGCATTTGCATAGGTTAACTATCGCTCATTCGAACTTTACAAAAATGACTTCCGATGTTACTATAGTCACCCTATACTTACACGTATTGGGAATTACCAGACACACTATTTCTAATTACAGACATTTGGGAAGGAGGTAATAATAAAGTCAGAGGATATAGTTTGGAGGGTTGGACCGCTGTTTAGTAACCTACTTCTGTTGGTGCAACGGCGTAAGGTATAGGCCTATTATCATCCGAAACATCAGGGGGCAACCTACGACGTTTATCTTTGCTGCTATGTAGGATACGTATAACTCCCACGCATATGGGCAAATGTTCCATGGGTCCGACAATTTTCACTGTTCAACAGTATACAGTGGAGTCTCTATATAACAACTCTGAAGGAAAGGGCGAAAAATATTGTTACAGAGAAAAGTTGTTATGTGGAACATTAAATATTTAGCTTATATGTACGAAGGTTGGAAAAAAAATAGTTGTTATATAGAAAATTTATTATAAAGAGACTTGTTGTAAAGAGACTCCACTGTACCGTACGTTACCTGGAAAACGTAACCGGCTCAACAGCTTTTATAACTTCTCTACAACAAGGCGTAATGAGATCACTAGCTTGTTGGAATGCTAAGAAGTCAACCTTTGAGAATTGATAAGTATTTTCATTTCAAATATTTCCTTAAATCTTAAAAACTTCGGGATGTGAAACGCGTGAAAAAAATGACATGTTAACATATGGGGGTTAACAAATCAAACAAATTTATGCTGGATTCGTTCATATGTCATATTACGTTCTAGTCCGCGCGTTTGCCAAATTAATAATGCCCGTTCGCCAGCACCGCCGTATTGCGGGTCGCCATTTGTGATGCAAAAGCTCTTTACGTTACGTATACGCAATCATCAATTGAATAGCCTTTGCCCATTGCCGAAAATTTTTTAAATTATCTTGCCGCGAAGAACTAATTCTCATTTCCTGTACACAAATTCTTCGGCGAAAACCCACTTAAAGCGTGTAAACTCTCGGACCCACAGATTTTACAAACCTGGCGTTGCATTTGTTGTTCAATATTGTAGTCTTGCAGGAGTCCGGTCACAGCAAACGTCTGAAAAAATTGCAACGAAAAATTTAAACATATTGAGTCCGAAAGCACGGAATTATGATAGCAAAATTTCTGGAGAATTGCAACAATTTGCACAAGGACATTCTTAAGACTTTATACATTTTTAAGGTTAATTGTCCTTGTTATTGGCCAAAGATAAAAACGGTTGATCACAGTGAAATGCTTTGCAATATTATTATCAGTTGTGCATACGGCTAGATACGGCCAAATGGCAAAACATACTGTATAGTCGTATGTTTTGACTTTCACATACGACTCATATGACTCGGATCGGACCTCAAATACACGGTGGTCGTATATAATATACGGCATTTGGTATTTTTAAGGTGTTTTGCCAGTTTTATAGTTTCAAAGTATACATATGTATGCCCATAAAAGCAAAATCAGTTGGATTTGAAAAATTGCGAATGTTCCTCTGTAATTCGATTCCACACATCATTCAATTGGTCATTACTGGGACGGGGAGGGAAGTGCCAGAAGCCAGAAGCCAGAATCACTTGTAAATGTTAAAGACTTGCGCTTCTCGCAGAGCAAGTTGAACTTGCTAGTAGTTTTGCCGTTTATTCATTGAGAGCAGACGCTCGTCGGGGAATTTGTTGGAATCTCCACGCTTCGGAAAACCCCGGGTTATACAGGGTGTGTATATGCACGTATAAACTATTCATTTATATTTGATAGTGCTTACGTTGAACCTATTTTCGGAAAGGAAGCCCTCAGCGAAACAAGAAAAGGCCAAAACGAAAAAGCAGGTCCTTCGTCTGACATTTAAAGTATGGAAAATATAGCCATGATGAAATGGTCTAGTTTGTTGAAAAAAACATTTAATAATTAACAGTTAAACTTTTCGGATTATAATTGGCCTATACTGACGCCATGGCACCCACATAAGGTTAATCAATGGGCCAAACCACCAAACTATAACCTCTTACTTTTTAATTATAATAATTACCTTCCCCGCATATGTCTGTAATTAGAAATAGTGTCTCATAATTCCCGACACGTGTAAGTATGTAGCTATAATGAACATAATAGCATCTCAAGCCATTTTTGTAAACATCCAATGGACTATAATTAGTGTATGTAAATGCACATATTCCGTTTTTTATCCTCTGCCTTTTTATTGTTAAAAAGAGTGATGAAATATTAAAGCTTCTTTTGTCGATGGCACTTTTTCTTAATGATAATACGAAAGGGTAAATTTATAAATATTTATAATTCATGGCTGTACACGCAAAATTTGTTGGCAATGAAAAAAGGTCCTATTTGTCACTTTGTGGGAAAGTTCACAACCAAGATAATGCATCGAAAGGCGAACGCTCCATCACGGATGTATACTGTGAAGAAATGTGCTCAAATCCTTGGTTGATGAAATGTGCTCAAATCCTTGGCAGCAGATAAAGTTCGGAAGTATGAGCACTGTTAAAAAAGAAGGTCCCCTTCAATTCGGGCTGTTACTCATTGCCAAAACTGTGGAAGTGCTCATGTTTTTGTGGAACAGTTATTATTATGGGCTTAACAGCGTATTGGTATTCCCGATAATTTTAATTTTTTCGATCATTGTCCACGCATTTGAATTTTGTGCGACTGTCAATTGTGGTCGTTACCCAACGGGAAACATCTTTTGGGTACTATAATTCGTGTTTACGCAAGTGCACTTAACTAACGAAAAAATTATCGCTATTAACATTTCCTTTTATAATCCCGAATTCTACCTTGGGAGCCTTGGGAGAATGTCACCACACGCACATTTTGCTTGCGTTATAGAACACCGGCTTTTACGATGGTAATTCTTACGCAAAATGGTCATGTCTGACAGTATCTACAGTGAAATCTCTTCATAACAAGTCTCTTTATAACAACAATTTGCTGTATAGCAACATTATTATTTTTGTTTATTAGTGGCATAAGCATAGGTTAAAACAGTAATACATTTAGCAAAAACGACGTACGCTGGCTCCGATCACAGCCGTGAATCTGAAATCCAACATTTACCTCATATCCTCGCGTCATAGATCCATCGAGCCGTGAAGTCTCTCCATAACAAGTCTCTTTATAACAACAATTTGCTATAGAAACATTATTTTTTCCGCCCTTCCTACATATAAGGTGCATTTTATGTTCTATATTACAACCTTTCCCTGTAACAATATTTTGCGTTATTCCCTTCAGTGTTGTAATAGAGAGACTCCACTGTATCGTCTTTGTTTCTGCCGCCTATGCCTACTTTGAAAATAATCCTGCTGGCTTCCGTATGCACATACATAATTGTTTATTCCTCTGCGCCGTATCCACTAATCAATGCATCTGCAAACCATCTGCTAAAACTAAAACGCATGGATGAATTCAAATACAAAATTTTGGCCACTACCCAGATCGCGCATGGAATTATGAAAGTCCCATCCCGAATGTATATTTTGAAGAATTGGGTTATAGTTGTTTTAGACAAACTTTGTTAAATAGTTGACTTTAATGGGCAAAATGACCACGAATTTTCTGTTATACGTTGTAATTTGGTAAATACTGTTGTAATACAATCGATTGCGCGTATATATAAAGTACAGCAAATTCAATGACCTTTTTATATATTTCATGTTGAATCGTCTTTGAAATATTCCATAGTTTCCCCCTTAATCCGTCGTCTGTATTTCATATTTCACTAGAACTTGACTGTGATTGTAAAATGACTATTAATGAATATAACAATATTGTTTTAATATTAAATGATTCTCCCTATTCCGACGTATTTGGCTGCAATTTGAAGACAAGTTAGTTCGGTAGCAAACGCATATTTCATATTGCGGGCTGCGTATTTCATATTTCAGGTTGCGAAAATGTATTTCCAAGCACCGAATAGACTATCGTGCTTTTTTGTCATTATTTCCCCAAGTTGGAACTACTTCAATACACTCTGAAAACAAAATGTTTAGATATCGAAAGCAATGGTCTCAAAGTTGGTCTGATAATGTGTGCCACTTTATCAGACCAACTTACGTAGAATGTGAATCAATTGTATTAATATATAAATAGGAATTTAGAAGCTGGCAACAATGACATCCGCAAATCTCCAGCATTTCCCCAACAGTCATACAGAAAACCAAGTGTGTCTTCATTATAGAATTAAATCTCTGTGAAGTATTAAGCAGTAAGGTTGAGCTGAAATATTATTTTATAATTAAAGTCGTACATTGTAAGAAGTATTCTGAAAATAAATGAGGCAGAAAATCCGACATGGCCGATACAAACGCCAAATTCCTGGTGATTCCCCTTTCAAAATTATGCATTTTCAAAATTATACCCTACGACATGAATCCCGATTCCTTCGCAATGACTAGTTCCATTAGCCGATATCGGAAAGGAATCTGGAATTGTTTCTTTGGCTTAATTGTACTGAGAGCAATGCTGTCACTGCAGAATATTTGCCGATCACTTTGGATGAATTTCGATTTCGTGCGGCTATCAATTAATGTTTTAATTGGTGTAATTCCGGACATGTTCCTGATTTGGTCATATTATAGTTCCATCCACGCAAGGGTAGAAAGCATTATTTTGCTAAATTACATTTTGTTTGGAGTGAAATTTGGGAAGAAAAGGAAATTGGCTGTTGAGGAAGTTCATCCCGTCAGCAAGATTTTGATTTCAAACACGTTGATTATCCCACTCGTCCTCTCCTGCATACAGTTTATGAATCCTGATTTGGAGTTCACATTAATTTCGCTGACGCCATACCGCTCCCCGACATTGCATGTTGGGCTTTCTCTGGTAGATTTTGGACTCATTGCGTTTAAAATATGGAATAATATCCCTCTACATATCATAGTTAGTCAATTGAATGTAAGTGTTGTCAAATTCATGCAGGCTGGATTAGAGAAGATTTGCATGAGGTGAGTATATCATACCGTAAAGCATTCCAACCAATATATTTGCTTCGTTGAAATCATTTTTAATTAATAAATTGTAGGACAACCAAAGTGTTTGCCCGCTTTCAAACATTACACGGAGCCTTGGGAGAATGTCGGCAAACGCAAATTTTGCTGACATTGTTTAACACTAGCTTTGCAAATGCCCACCTTTTCATAAAGTGGGCTTGCCTGAGTTTCTCCATTCTCCTTTTTTCTGGCTCGGTTGTCTATTTCGAGAAACATCCGACGCTGGCTTTCATATTTGCTTACATCGCCGGTTATCTCTCTACAACGTACGCACTGGTAATTGGTTGGACGAATCATGGACTTCAATTGGTGGACAAGTTTAAATTCAAAATCGCCGTCACCGCCAAAATGATGTGCGGAAGGAGGGATGCACATGGACAAAGGTACATTGTAAAGACTTGTCTGTCAATTCCTTGTCAGAAGATCAAACTTGCAAGTGTGGATGCGCTTCGGAGGGATAGTCCCCTGCAATTCGGATTGTTTATGTTTGCCAAAATCGGTAAAGTACTAATATTTGTCAGGAATAGCGATTTTGGACTGTAGCTTAACCGTGCAGACCGCACCAAATTCCTCATCGTGGTTCTCCACTTCATACATTGTATGCAATTCTTTTTGGCTGGCGTGTGCGCGTTTTTCTCGGAGTGAAATTACAAGTGAGTTGATTGTGCATTTAAATGGGAATTCTTCATCGTTTAATGGCACACTGAAAACATTAAGAAGCTGTTTTAATTTTTTTTAATTTGCCATCTTAACATGTACGAACTTATAGTATGTATCCCGTATAAGAAAGTAATGTCCTCCAAATAAAATTTCACATTTGAAAATTTAAAAAATTGGATGCATTTTCTTTCATTATATTTTGTATTTAATAAAATCAATTTTTGTAGTCGTTTTTTAAGGCGTTGATAGACCCGTAGTTCTTACTAATAACTGAATTAATTTTATAGTTAAGGCTAGTTCATGCAATTCCATATATTCTAGCGTATTTACTGTTATTCTTCTTAAGTTGTAGCTTTGGGAAAAACATAATCTGCCTATAAACATAAACGAATTGTTACGATCGTTATAAGGGGGCAGAACTCACGAGTTCTACCTAAAGTAAAGAAAAGTAAAGTTTTTTTTACTTTGCTTTAAGTCATTGACAAACCGGGATTAAAATCACTGGATGACGGGTTTGTTTTATGGATTACGCAATCCAGTATGTAGTATTACGGATTAGTTTTCACATCAGCATATTCGACAATCCGTAATCCAGTTAAAATGTTAGCACAGCTGTAATCCAAATTATAAGGTTAGTATAACTTATATCGGGAAGAAATAATATTGTTAATGTCGCCACACTCTCAAAAATTTGCTTAGCACTACGCAGCTTTCTATATTCTAGATTGAAATTCGTGCTGGAATTAAATTGATTAGTACATAAATGTTCCAATGTCGTCGAAAGCAAAATATCCTGGTGTTGTGGACAGCCAGCAAACCAAGCACTAATTTAGGGCTTGGTTAGTGTATTTGTACATCTACTTGTAGATTTAATTATATACCACCTAATAATTCGGCTAAATTTTTTGACTTTGTATCATTTTGGAGGAACGTTTTCTATTGATCTTAGACCTGAAATGCAAATATATTTTGACGGTTGATATTAGTTTAGACGTGTCTCCCGCAGACACATAAGCTGATAAAATCCTGCGATGTTTTAAGTCTAGCTCACTTATAGGCTACTTATATGAACGAATTCATTAGTCATTGCCAAACCTACGAAATTTGCAATTAAAAATATGTTTAGCGAAAATAAATAACACGTAACTAAAACTATAGCATCTTCCTGTTGTTGCTTGACCCATTGAGATTTTTTTTTGAAAAAAAAACTACACAACTTAGCAAATAAAAGTCGGATTGGAATAAAAAATTGTTTCCTGGATTCACAAGACAATTCTGCATAGAAACACTGTGGAATTGCTACAAATATATTTGTACTATAGTACGGATATCGACCGGATGTCAAGGTGCTGGCACACGAATTACAAAGTCCCGTGTGTTCTTAAACATCCAAGGTGAGCGCAGAAAAAAGACGGACTTGGAAAAAAGAAAGTACTGGAAAGCAAGGAGCTCAAAAGGGCCTTGCAGAAGCGACACTTCTATATAAAACCCAATTGTAATTACAGTATGGCGTGCCACAATCTTACATGCAAAATGTCATTATTGCTTTTATTTGCAAAACCTGGAGGTACCTGACTCAATTAAGAAGGTCCATCCATCTATATAGATGTACATATGTACATGAAATTGCATTTTCCCAGTTAATTTTCTCTGGCGTCAAGGAAGGAATGATGTCTCGAATACGCGTTGACGGACTTTCTGCCAAACGAAAAGAGGATCAGGGGGCTTATTCTCAAAGAAAAATTTATCTTAAATACGATCGTAAGTCTAAAGATGCGAACGGTCGTATTCTCGAAAGTTCACCGGGCTTGTTTTGGTCGTAATTCTGGTCGTAATTCCA
>JAQGBT010005622.1:0-13966 GCA_034698585.1 Disparrhopalites patrizii
TTTCTCTCTCTTTCTCTCTCTTTCTCTCTCTCTCTCTTATGACTTCTGTCCTGCTCTTGGTCTCTGGATATAATAGTAACACAGGACAACTTTCGTATGGAAGCGTCTAATGCTGAGTATGCGGTCTCCTTTTTTTTCTTTGCAAGACCCTTTTTAGTCTTAGTGGACACAAAAGTAAGTAAATGTCCTTATAGCCACGAAATCTAAAAGGAGAACGATAGAGTGAGAGAGAGAGAGAGAGAGAGAGAGAGAGGATCTCCGGAAGTCGGTAACTTTTCTTGCAGGACGAAGGAGATTTGGTGTGGAACAAGGTCGTTATTAAGTGTCGACATATTTAACAGCCTAAGGGAAGGCCATGGTTTTGCGAGTCATTCATTGGAATTGAAAAGACCGCCACCCTCCGTTTTTTTCGTCTGAGTCTCCTTCCCCTTTTTTCTATTCTGCCGGGCTCCCCCCCCCAATATTTTCTGTCCTTCCCCGCATTCTTTGTGAGCTTCATTTCCTGAGTCCTTCCCTTTTTCTTCCGTATTTTTCTCCATGGTTATACATACCTAATTAACTGTTAGAACTTTTCCAGATTTTAAACACTCCCGCCTACATATTCTGCCTTTTTCTCTCTTCTAATCTCTCTCTTCCTCCGGCAGAATTCCGTGGTCCAATGTAATGTGTTTACATGTTAATGTACACTGACATTCACATATTTTTTCCATTGTCAGGTAATGAGACCCCGAGACATTTAATGACGGATTGCGCACGGAGAAATAATTAATGTTCCCGGGTAAAGCGATGACTGTGTCAATAATTTATTATACGTATAACTACAGATAGTCCGAGTAAAAATACAGCAAAAAGGATCCTTCTCTCTTCCTTTTGGTTTTGATATATCTTACACTTCCCTGCCCGTGTGTTTTTGTTTGTTACGAACAACAATGTATGAGTCAGGGGGATGGAAAAAGTATGGGGAAGGTCCAGGGAGAAGTTTTTGCTGAGTGGGACAATTTCTATGTTTTTTGGGGGTGGGGAAAAGTTGGTAAATGCTACATGGAGGGGAGGGTCCTAAATAGATTTATTGCATGATTTCTCTCTCTCTCTCTTTCCCTCTCATTCTCTCACTTTTCTCGCTCTTTCACTCTCTCCCTCTCTATCTCTCTTGCATTCTCTCACTCTCTCGGCTCTCTTTCTCTCTCGTTTCCTCTTTCTCTTTCCTTCTCCTTCTCCCTATTATCTTTCTCTCGTTTCCTTTCTTTCTCTTTTCTCTCTCTATTTTCCTCTCCTTCTCTCTCATATCTATTTTCCTCTCATTCTTTCGCTTATCTCTCTGTATTTTCCTCTCATTCTTTCGCTTATCTCTCTCTATTTTCCTCCTATTCTCTCTCTTTTCCTCTTTTTCTCTCACTTTCTCTCTCTTTTCCTCTTTTTCTCTCACTTTCTCTCTCTTTTCCTCTTTTTCTCTCACTTTCTCTCTCTTTCCCTCTGCTCTCTCTTCCTCTCTCCGTCTCCCTCTTTTGTCACTCGGTCTATTTCCCTCTCCTTCTCTTTAGTTATGCACTGTAATTAAAAAGTTGTTTTTAACCTTAAACAAGAATTTCACTCTCGCCTTCTGTCCCTCTTGCTTCATAATTCTCTCTGTTTCTCTCTCTGCTAAATTCCCTCTCTTTCTCTCTCTCTTTCTCTCTCCCTCTCCCTATTTCTCTCTATTTGTCTCTGCTTCTCTCTCTTCCTTCCTATTTCTCCCTGCCTCCCTCTTTCTCTTTGCTATCTCTCTTCTTCTCTATTTCTCTCCTTGTATGTCTTGCGTTATTTTCTCTATTTCCTCCTCTTTATGTCTGCTTCTCTCTTTATCTCCATCAATTTCTTTGTTCCTGTTTTCCTCTCTGCTTCTCTTTCTCTCTTTACCTCTCATTTTGTTTTGCTTTCTGTCTATAGTTGTAATTTAAGGAGGAAAGTGAGATTCTGAGAAGATTTTGTTTCGGGGGGACGTGAAAGAGGAGAAATAAAGGGGTTCAAAGTGGGTTTTTGGAGAAGAAAAGGGATAAGAGGAAGGTTGAAGGAGAGTCCTTATAGGAAGAATTGTATACCTCTATCATGTCTCTCGGCACGTTACAATAGCCTGAATGTGGCTGTTGTTGTTGTGGGGAGACTTTTTTGGGCTGTGCTGACACAGGACCAAATGAGATTTTGGACGTTCACAGAATATTGCACTTTCTTTTTCTATACCCTCTCCTGTTTTTGGCAACCACGGAATGCCTTGACTTGTGTATATATTTTTTTTCTATGTAATTCTAAAGGGTTTACATGAGGAAGAAAGGGAAGAAGATTTGGTTGTGTGTGGGTAAGTCAGGAACATTTGACAATAATAATAATATGGGAAGTATAGCCAAAGAAAACGGGAGAAGAGATTATAGTGCCCTGTGAAGAAGAAGAAGAAAAAATAGGAAGAAACAAATAAGAACCCAGACCTTTCATCGCTGAACTCGAAACCAATCGGGAACATTAACTCCCGGACGGGCGGATTTTTTTTCGGACGGAGGGTAAGAGGAAAACCTGCCTTGGTATTCCCACGCATTTTCCTTTATTATATGGGGAATATATGGGGGTTTTTATTATTTTTTTTACTGGTGAAATCCGAGCTGGAGTGGACCAGAAAATGTTTCACTTTCTTCTATTTCTCCGATGCACTGTGGTTCTCACGCTGATTTTCGATTTGCCCCTTTTTTTGACTTTCCCTCCGAATTCTTTCTTTCTTCATTCCATTTTCGGTTTTGAAGATGCTCCTTGTTTTACAATACACTATTATAGTACATTTAATATACCTTTCATACATTTTTTTTCTTTTCTATTTTCCATCTCTTTTTCATACAATTTTTGTATACTGTTTTTTGTCTCTTTTATACAATTTTTCCTCTTTCAAAGTATTTTTCTATACTGTCTTTCTTTTCTTTACTATTTGGCTCAACTCTTTTGTTCTCGTCTTATTACTAGCCGTTTTTTCTCTTTCTCTGTTTCATAATATTTTTATCGCTTTCATTTTTTTGCTTTCTCTTTTTTATTGTTTTCGTTTTCTCGCTCTATCTCTTACGTAATATTTGTTTTGCTTTCTATCTTTCATTTGTCTCACTTTCTCTCTTCCATAGTATTTGTTTCGCTTTCTCTCTTTCATTTTTCGTGTTTTCTTTCATTCATAATATTTTTTTCACTTTCTCTCTTGCACATTTTTTTACTCGCTTTCCGTCTTTCATTTTTCTTGTCTTCTTATTTCTTGCACAATATTTGTTTCGCTTTCTCTCTTTCATTTTTCGCATTTTCCCTCTTTCATTTTACTTGATTTCTCTCTTTCATGATATTTGTCTCACTTTCTCTCTTTCATTTTACTCGATTTCTCTCTTTCATAATATTTGTCTCATTTTCCCTCTTTCAAAATATTTTTCTCGCTTTCCCTCTTCCAAAATATTTTTCTCGCTTTGGCTTTCATAATATTTGTCTCGCTTTCTCTCTGCCGCATTTGTAACTTATACAAATATTTTGTCTCGGTCTCATTTTTATACCTCTTTTCGGTTTTTTTATTCTTTTTCGGTTTTATTTGTCTATTGCTCACTGATTTTATCTACGTTTTCACTTTTCCACTGCCTTTGTATGTCCACATTTTATTCTTTCTATTCTGTCTTGTTATTTCTGTCTTTATATTCTGTCTTGCCTTTCTCAACGGTTCTTTTCTTAGTCCAATTTCTATGTCTTTCTACTATTGTCTCTTTCTTCTCTTCCTTGTAAAAATTTATATGTATTGATACTTCACTATTTTCTGCTTATTCTTTTGCTGTTAATCTTGGTCTGCATCCTCTCTCCTTGGCCCTTTTGATTTTACTCCCAGCCTCCCTCGTATCTCCTTGAGAAATGTGCCTTTTATTTTGCATTTATCTCGAACACCTCGTTAATATCCTTATGTGCCGTATTCCATGTTTTCCCTCAAAAACTACCTACACTTCTTCCTCCCCCAAATCTCACATGGTTCCCATTCACCCTTCCAATCTCTGTCCTCATTCAACCCCTACAAATGAGGTTGACTGACGAACAAGAATGGCTATAATCCTCCCTTCCAGGAAATGCAGATGGTTACGAGGGAGATTTTTAGAGCATGTTGTACAATCTGTCAATACCATCTAATCGTTGTACATGAACATATGTATACATATACTGTCTATAACAGCTTTTTCGCTATAACGGGGTGGTTTTCCCCATTGAAGGCTTCCGGGTTCCTCTATAACAGTTTTGTATTATTCCCTATATCCATTTTCTTTGTAATGGTTAAATGGAGCAGGAGTTTGCTAGGCCGTTATAGAGAGAGTCCCCTGTATTGACATTACCATCAGAATCCATATATATCTGTACATAAATAGCGGGTCAATTGAGGCGTAGGATGGGAGAGCCTCCCACGTTCCAAAGGCACTTTTTCATTGGGTTGTGGTGACAAACTGATTACTCCATTTAAGTGGTATGTCCGACCAGGAAAAATAGTACAAGGAAAGTATAACATAACAGAAAAAAATAACAAGGGAGAAAGAGCATGTTGGGGAAGGGGAGCAAACGTGCATGCTCATAAATGTTTGACACGTGCTTCTACTTTGGTGTGTGTCGGAGAGGCTGGATCGTTTGGAAACACGAATGGTGATGAAATGTTTGAGGCTTCCAGTAACTAATAACATGGTTGGGTTGCTGGAGGATGTATTCACCATGTATTTTCCAAGGCCTTTTTTCAGGCATATTACACTCCTTTCCGTAACAGCTATTTTTCCACAAGTATTATTTTGGGGGGAGGGCAATAGAACAATTTATTGACGGGGCTATACAAGACCCTTTTTTAAAACTTGTTTGGGTTTTATCACGTGATTTTTTAATTTGAACATTCACGGTAAAATGTAGGATGAAGGGGAAGGAATTCAAGTACAGCCCAGACTAATCCCGTTTTCAATTCCTATATTTCCTGCATTGCCAGGGAAAATACGAAAGTGGTTGAGGACTATAATGGGATGAGACTAGGAGGCTATAGGAGACAGGAGGCTCTTTGTTGTAAGGGTTCACCCTTGTGTCAAAATATTATTATGCGGGAGAAAGTGAGCAAGCGATGGAGAGAGAATGTGACAGATAAGAGAAAGAAAGTGAGAAAAAGAGGAAGAGGAAGTACATGAAAAAGAAGGGGAGAAAGAGGGAGGGAGAGGGAGAAAGGTGGGAAATATGAGAGAAACGGAGAATAGAAGAGAGATGGAGAGATGGAGAGAAATAGGGGAAATATGGGAAGAAAGAGGAGAATTTAAGAGAGTGACGAAGGGGCGAAATATGAAAGAGAGGGATAAAGCAATAGTCAGGTTAGTGAGAGAAAATAAGGGGAAATTATAGAGAGCCAAGACAAAGCGAAAGAGAAAATGAGAGATAAACAGAGTGAGAGCAAAAAAGGGAGAGAATGTAAGAGAGACTGAGAGTGGAGAGAAAGAGAGAATTTAAGAGAGACCGAGAAAGAAGGAGAGAATGTGAGAGGGGAGAGAAAGAGAAAGGGTTTAGAGAGAAGGGAAGAGAGAATGTGAGAGAGGGAGATACAGAAGGAGAGACAATTTGAGAGAGGGACAGAGGTAAAGAGAATGTTAGAGAGAGAGAGAGAACAGAGAGATTGTGAGTGAATGAAAGAGAAAGAATGTGAAGGAGGGAGAAACAGAAGGAGAGAGAATTTGAGAGAGAGAAAGTGAATGAGAGAGAGAGAGAGATAATCTGAAAGGGTCAGAGAAAGTGAGAGAATATGAGAATGAAGGAGAATGAGAGAGATTAAAAGAGAATAAGAGAAAGTGAGAAAATGTGGTGAAGGGAGAAACAAAAGGAGAGTAAAACTGGGAGGAGGAGAGAGAGAAAGAGGGAGAAACGAAGAGATTATATGAGGGAGAAAATATACGATGGCATAGCAAGAGAGAGAGAATATGGAGAAATGAGAGAGAATATGGGGGAAAGAGAAAGAGAGATGGAAAAAAAGAGAAAGAAATAGAGAGGCAGAGAAAGAGAAACGGAGAGAGGAGAGAAAGAAAGAGAAAAGGCGGAAGAAAGGGAGATCTAGAAAAACAAGAAGGAAGAGAGAGAGAAAATCAAGAAAAAGAGAGAAATCGAGAAATAAAAAACGAGAGAATGTGAAAGAAGAAATTTTGAAGTTTGAAAATAAAGAATTTGTGTGAGAGGGCAGGACAAAAGGAAAGATTCCGGAAGGGTAAAATGAGGGATAGAAAATGGGAGATTGTGCGAGGTAGAGAAAGAGAGCGGAAGAAAGTGAGAGAGAGAGAAAAAAATGGGAGAAAGTCGAGTAATTTCACCAAAGCCCAGACGTGCCTATAAGTTGATATCATACAGCCAGTACAACTCCGACTTTTTACTAGATCCACTTGGCTTTTCCTCTCTCTGCCTTGCCTTTTCCTCTCATTGAAAGAGTACGGGAGAAAACGATTTGAGCTGCTGTTGCTTCCGACTTTTTTCCGGGGGTTTCTGCTGTAACAGTAATAATGATAATATTCCCACTCCTTTTGCTCCCCGAAAGTCCGGTGATTCTTTGGAGAGGAAAAAGAAAGGGCCACATATAATTCTTATTGTCTTTTGTCCCAACTTTTCCTTCCCGTCATCAAATGGGAAGCATGGACACGGCCACATTATAAACACCAGTCGTGGAGACGAGATGATGGTGCTCGTCATTATGACGAACAAACACCGAGGTGTGTCTTTCGGGGGGCTCACATGTACACGTCCTTTATTGTTGGTACTGCCGAGGAACCGGGAAAAGACAGGAAAAGCAATGAAAAATAGGAGAGACCGAGAAAAACCGAACATGAAGGATAGAACCCTGGAAAGGAAAAAGCCACAAAAAACGAAGAGAAGGCCAGCCATAAAAACGAAAGAATGGTCCAGAGAGAAAAATCAAAAGGAAAGCAGAGATTAGCAATAAAAAGGAAGGCAGAGCGAAATAAGAAAAAGTAAGCCAGAAAGATAAAGAGAAGAGAAAGCCAGAGATATTCAGAAAAGAGAAAGTCAGGGACAAAAGGAATCATGCGAGAAAAAGGAATAGACCGGCAGCAAGGAAAAAATAAAGAGAAGGTCAGTGAGAGAACATAGAAAGAAAAAGTCAAAGAGAAAATAGAATGAAAAAGCCACAGAGAAAATAAAAAGCGAAAGAGAAAGTAGAACGAAAAAGCCCGAACTAAAAAGAAGAAGCCAGAGAGAAAATGGACAGAGAAAGCCATCAAGAAAATAGAAATACAAAGCCAACGAGAAAACAGATAAAGAAAGCCAGGAGAAGATAATAATCCAGAAATAAAAGCAAAAGACATTCAGAAAAAGGAAAGCCAAGAAAATACGAAAAAGAAAGTCAGATCGAAAAACGAGAAAGTAAGAGCAAATAAAGAAATAGTGAGAAAAAAAAAACAAATTAAGCCAGGAAGAAAAGAGAAGGAAAACGAAGGGAGAAAAATGAGAGCAAGTCAGAAGAGGAAAAAAGAGAAAGCCATTGTGAAACACGTAAGTAATAAAGAAAAGGGAGCAAAATTGATCAAGTAAAACGAACAACAGAATGTCTGAGAGCAAAAAATGTGAGAAAAAGAAAACTAAGCGTGACATTTGAACTGCCGAATAAAAAAAATAGCAATTAGGAGGAAATTATGATAAAAATAGTGGACAAAAACGACAAAAAAAAGGAAGAACTCAGAAATACAAAAAGAGGAAGAATTCAGAAATGCAAAAAAGGAGAAATTCGGAAAACCAAAAACCAGGAGAAAATCAGAAAACCAAATGAAAGAGAAAATCATAAAACCAAATAAAGGAGAAATTCCGAAATCCAAAAACCATGAGAAATTCAGAAATCCAAAAAAAGGAGAAATTCAGAACTAAAAAAAACGAAGAATGTCATAAAAGAAAGACGAGTTAGTCAGAAGAAATAAGTGAGAATTGTAGAGAGAGAAAGCAACATGGCAAGAGTAGTTTCTGCACATTTGTTGAAGCAGCTGCTGGCTGTCCGATCAGCACTCCACAAATGCACTTCGTCACTGATCTTTCTAATGATTCCTTGTAACGACTTCCATCAAACTTTCTTTTTTCTTTCTCTCTCTCGTTCTCTCTTTCTCTCTCCGTCCCTCTTCGTCAAGACGAATTTGCCCATGTTCGTCCCGATTTGTTGTTCATTTGTTCATTTGCACCTTCTTGTGGTCCTTCCTCCCTTTATGTTCTTCCACAACATGCATCATTTAACTTTCCCCCATCTCCCCTTGATTGTGCCAGTTGATGGGCCAGTAAAATCCGAGAAATTTCTCCACTTTAACCCCGCACATTTGTTCCCACCAATTTCCCCCTCCAAATCTCCCTCACCTTCCATACAACACTTATCTCCACATGTCCCGTCAATATCCTTCTCCTATCCCAAATAACTGCATCTTCATTTTGGAATCTTATTTTCGAAACAATTCCTCCCCAGTTTTTTGAACGCAAATATGACCGTAAATATCCCGGTTTTTTAAAAAAAAACCAAAGGAAAATGGACCATAAAGAAATTCGAGGAACTTCTCTCCCCCGTTGACACATCCTGTCAAGGGAATCCCTGTGAGACTTCGATTAGGAGAGAAAAGTCGTATATAATCATAAGAAAAAATGAGGGTGAAAGTACTGAAGGGAATTTTCACCCATTTAATGTCTCAAAAGGTGGGAGGGATTTTTTTGGTGTCTAGACTGCCTAAAAAATATTCCCCGTTTGATGTACACACTTTCTTCTGAATCAATTCCCTTGAAGGGGCTTTTTGCTGTGGAGAAAAAAACAGGGGGTTGTATATTTATAAATAGCTACCATAAATATGATGGGGCCCCGGTTCAAGTCAAGCCTTTGGTGCAAAAGGATGATAGGTTCTGGTGGATTTCAAGGCTAAAAAATTCCTCATGTCTTCCATATACTTTACCAGGGAATAATAATATGCTCCATCCTTTGTGATGATGCCGTGTTTTTATCCTGTAGCAAACCCCTTACTAATATTTCCCGGGTTCCGCTCTCCTTTGTTTTATAGGGAGAGTCCAAGACCGGCGGATCGGTCTCTTTTTTCTCACCACACTGAAGGGCTTTGTAATGGGAATGTGTGTTTATAATAAACAAAACGTTAGGAATTTTTATGTACGCAAATATAAAATAAGAGAAACACTCCGGGTACTAAGTGTGTAAAGCAGAAGGCGTTTATATGGGGATATTAACATATGTTTAAGCACGGGGGATGATCCGAGACGGAGGAAGAGTTCAAAATTGCGGTGAGAAAGACAGGCACAGGTCAAGAGGGGCAGCGGGAGAAAACAAATGTCCTGCAAAACGAACATAAAAGCATTAGTAATTCCAGGATTTCAGGGAAGAGCAAACTAAACTTGCCCAGCTTAAAAACTGGGAAATATAAAGTTCAGATTCTATGCAATAATGGCTTTGGATTCCCTGAAATTCCGACGTGGGCAGCAGAAAAGGGAAAATCGTGGGGAAAGAGATAGCTTTTTTAAGAAAGATAGGAATTGTTAAACGTACAGGGACTGAAAGGGACAAAAAAAGGGAAGAAATAGAGAAACTGGAAGAGGAGAAGAATGAAGGAAAAGGAGAAACAGAAAACGGAGACAAATGGAAGCAAAGGAGAGGTAGAACGAAAACGAAACTGAAGAGAAAAGAGAGATAGAAAGAGAAATAATTGAACCAAAGGACAGATAGAAAGAGAAATAATTGAACCAAAGGACAGATAGAAAGAGAAATAATTGAAAAGGAGAGATAGAAAGAGAAATAATTGAAAAGGAGAGATAGAAAGAGAAATAATTGAAAAGGAGAGAAAGAGAAAAAATGCAGAAACAGAAGAGATGGAAAGAAAAAAATGCAGGAAAAGTGGAAATAAAAACGGAGAAAAAATCAAAGGTAACAAGAGAACAAAAATAAATAGAAAGGGGAGATAGAAACAGAAACAATGGAAGAAACGAAAATATAGGAAGAGAAAAATTAAGGCAACGGATAAATTAAAAAAGAGAAAAATGAAAGAAGCGGACAAATGAAAAAAAAATTACGGGAAAGTTGAAATAGAAAAAGAGAATAAATGGAAAGAAGGAAAAGTTGAAATAGAAAAAGAGAACAAATTGAAAGAAGGAAAAGTTGAAATAGAAAAAGAGAATAAATGGAAAGAAGGAAAAGCTGAAATAGAAAAAGAGAATAAATGGAAAGAAGGAGAGATAGAGAAGAAAAAAGGCTTGGAAGAAGAAAGAAGGATACAAAAATAGAAGCGGTATAAGATAGAATTACATATAGTTACAAAAGGAGAGTGAACATTAAGGGAATTCGAGAAGAAGAAGAGTTGGGAAGATGAAGAGAGACAGACAGAGAGAGAGAGAGAGAGAAAAAGATCAAGAAAGGCACACAGGAAAAGAGATGGGAAAATACAGGGAGCTGGCAGAGCAAAGGAAGAGAATGTTTACACACTTTGTTGAACACTTCCCCATTATTACGGGCAATATGAAGGTAAACAAAGATCAAGCGGAGGAGTTGAAGGAAATCTCCGATAAATTCTCAGCGGATTTCCGATCCGTTTACTTACATTAGTGTAACCACCTGCAGGCAACCGCCCATTTCTACTCTCGCTCTTTCTCTCTCTCTCTCTCTTTCTCTCTCTTTTTATCTCGCCCTCTCTCGCCCTCTCCCGCCCTCTCCCTCTTCCAAATCATGTGTCTTGTCTTCTTCAATTAACTTTCAATCCTTTCCTTTTTTCTCTCTCTCCGTCTCCCTCCTTCCCACTTTATGTGTACTTACATAACGTCTTGACTTTCCTCTTCCGGCTGGTCTGATCGTCAAATAACAATAGATGTACACATATCTACGAATACTATACATATATGTATCTATACATATGTATGTACATTATTTACATCACAAATGCTATGTATATGCTTATAAATGTACAGCTATGCTTATAAATATTTAGTATCAACATTCTCGTCTTCCTCCAAGGAACTAGGACAAGAGCATTTTTAACTCGTTTCTATCCACTCCTATAATGCCCGTCATTTGCTTATTTGAATGAAAAAATAAATTATAAATTCTTTAGATTATAAATTGCCTATTTTTGATGTCATTGGTAGGATTCCATGCCAGTAATTTTTTTCCTTTCTTTTCCTCCCTTTGTTCCCATAATATCTATCGTTTTTGCCATTTTCTGTAATTTCGTTATTATTTCGCCACCACAAAGTTCTCTTTTTACCTTTTCTGCAATTTCGTTTCCCCTCATTTTCTACCATTTCTCGCTTTCTCACCTGTCGATACACTTACTCTGTTTTCTCTTTTTCTAAAGATTCTGATTTCTTCTTTCCAATAGCTCTTGTTGAATACATTTATTTGTGAATTTATTTTTTAATAAATAAATGTATTTGTGAATTTATTTTTTAACAAATAAATTTATTTGTGAATTTATTTTTTAATAAATAAATGTATTTGTGAATTTATTTTTTAACAAATAAATTTATTTGTGAATTTATTTGTTAATAAATAAAGTTTTATTTTTATTTTCCTCTTACAGATTTGGCCAGATTCGAGTCCCTGACGATAGGTCATGTCCCAAGATAGTCGATTATGCCCTAAATGTGGTCACTTTACATTTTCTGATATGCCTGCCTCTCTTGCTTTCTCCTTATCGATAATGCCTCTCCTCGACTTTCTTCTTTTCAATCATTACTTTATTAGTATTTTCTATGAGTATCTCATTTTATTAATACTTTTAGTATTTTCCTCTGGATTTTTCCGTATTAACTAACATATTATCATGTACAAACTACCTGAGCCTCTCCTTGTATTTTTCTTCCAGCTTTACCTTCCCATTTTGCTACGATATTAGAAAACTTTTTGTACTTACAAAGGCTTCTTTCTCTAAAGCCTTTCTCCTTCCTGCTCCCCATTTTTACCCTTTATTATGCAATTTCTTCTCTCTCATTGCCTCCCCACATTCTCTCCCTCGAAGCTCCTCAAAAATTACATGGCCCCGTGAAGTAAACAAGCGTCACTCAATTATGAATGAATCCCATTTTTTTGGAATCTTTTCAAACGCCACCAACATATGGGGAAGAGCAAAGTAGTTGGAAATCCTCTTGCCTGATCTATTATTGCCAAAGCAAGTGAAGAATTTGTATTTAAAGAAAGGATTGGAAAGCTATATGCATTATATGCCGTATCAATTAAATTTATTTCCCATAAATGTGAACAAGTACTACGAGAGAATCCGTCTTATTTTTAAATGAATTGAATAACGATTCTTTGTTGAAATAGAACAAGACATATTGTAACTGGGAACAATAGAATCTTGCTAGAATAAGCCGGGAAATGTTCTCAAATGCTCTATTTCTCCTTATTATTCTCAATTAAAAGGCTGGAAATGCATGTTTAACCATTAGTGTAGCATGAATGGGATCACTCATGCAAATTATAAGGCCCTGGAAATTAAAATAAAACCGGAAGTTAAAAAAATGGATTTAAGACCTAATAAATCTAAAAGCTGGGTGGAACCTGGCTCATTTTTTGCTTTTTTTCCCCCCACAAAAAATGGGAATTATGTCCTTTGCCATCTCATCTCTCTTTTTCGTCTTGAAGCGTGTGTTTTCACTAGTTTTTTTTTGTACAAAGCAATGCACATATGTAGATTGTACAAGAACATACGTACATATATGTAATTATGTACACCCTAAAAAGTTGTTTACCTTTCCCTGATTTAGTAGTGGCTGGGAGTCATTGTACAATTTAATGGAAATCACCCCCGTGTTTTGTCAAGTCTCCCAAAGCTTTCCCGTGACAGCCCGGCACTTGCTCCCAATAAATTTCCCCCCTTCTGTGTTTTTTTCGGGCATGATTTCTATAATGGAAAGGGTTAAATCTCCAATTTTTTTACCCTGGGCAAATTTACATATTGAAGGGGCAGAATAACAAGATTTTCGATACTATTTTATGCTTGTGTTCTGGAAATCTTATTCGGCCGGTACCTATGTAAATACACTAATACATATATATGTCAGTTTTCAAGGTATTGGGAGAGTGTTGGGAGTATTACGATGTAATTTATGATGAATTTTATTTCGGATTTAGAAACATTAACTTAATTTCTTATTGAAAATTGACAATGACAATTGTACATTTAACCCATTACATAACATATGCTGGAGAAAATTAAAAAAAAATGAATTACCACAAAACTTGATTAGAAATGCACAAAATTTCCTCACACAAAAAACGCTTTAGTTTTTCAAAAATCGTAAAAAATATCGGACATTAGGCAAGCGGAAAATGTCTTTCAATAAAAAAGCGTGAAATTCCTTTCATCAAAATAACACTTCATTCAATTTCTTCATTCAAACGACAGGAAATTTCTTCATTTAAAACGCGCTCTATTTCATAATTAATAAAGCACATCATTCATTCTCTCAAAAATAATTTTAAAAAAATTCATGCAAAAAACGCTTTATTCGAAATGCAAAATTGCCTACATTTTAATTAAATTAACCAGTGATATAACGTATTCAGCGTCATTTCCTTAATAATATCTACAAAACTACACTGGTCAAAATATCGAAAAATAAAATGCTGGAATGGCATCAAAGTTTACAAAATCCTGTCCACATGAAACATATTTTGTGGCTAATATCATGTCTACAAATATTAGCAAAATGTCAAGAAATAAACAGGCGTGACATTTAAAGAAAATAAATATAAAAAATAAACTCCTAAAAAACCTGTCACACTTGAAAAGTGCCAAATTATCCTTCTAGAGAGACTTCTCCATTGGAGATTTATTGGACTGGAGGTCTCTGGGTGCTAATGGGAAAGTGATTGATTCTGTTGTGTTCTTTCTCTCTCTCTCTTTCTCTCTCTCTCTTTCTCTCTCTTTCTCTCTCTTTCCCTCTCTTTCTCTCTCTTTCC